>JAXRKP010001949.1:25000-30000 GCA_037039925.1 Doris montereyensis | reverse complement strand
CAATAACAATAACATAACAATAATATTAACTGCCTCAATAACAATAACAATAACAATAACAATACTTCTTTACTACCCTACTACTACTACTACTACTACTACTAATAAGTCATTTCTTCTACTACTAAGGCTACTACTAACGGATGTCATTTCTTCTACACTAGCCTCCAAGGCAACTACTACTACTACTACTACTACTATTTCTTCTTCCTGCCTACTAGGCTACTTGTGGAACGGGACTACATTTCTACTTCCTACTACTACTAAGGCTAATAGTAGAATAATAATAATAATGATTCCTAACAATAATAATGATAATAATGATAATCATTTCTTCTTCCGATGATGATGATGATGATGACGATGATGACATTTCTAATACTAATAATCATAGGCATTATAATAATAATAATAATAATAATAATAATAACAATAATAATAAGAACTGGATAATAATTGAGAGAAAAAGCCGGATAATATAATAATAATACGCCTTTAGGGTGGGTAATAATAATTGCTTAGTAACAGTAACATTCTATTATAATAATGATTAAAAAACCCAAAAATCAAAATAAAATAATTTCTTAATCAGTTTAAATAAGCTAATAATCATAATAATAATAATAATAATAATTGGCACTATAGACATCATAATAATGCATAATAACAATAATCATAATAATCATAATAACAGATCTAGATATAAAATAATAATAATAAAATAATAATAATAATAATAATAATAATAATGATAATAACAAAAATAATAATAATAATAATAATAACAGTAACAATCATTATAATACAAGAAGAAAAACCCAGTTAGTAAAAATAAAATCAATTTAATAATAACATTTAAATAATAATACTAATAATAATAATAATAATAATAATAATAACAAGTGACAATAATCATAATAACTGGTCATAATAATCATAACGCAATAATAATAATAAGAATAATAATAATAATAATAAACCTAATAAGTGGGGGAATGCGTGTTAAGTGTAATAATGATGATGATGACGATGATGACGATGCTATGATGATGATACTAATAATAATAATTATAATAATAAGCCTAACCGCTCAGCAACCGATAATAATAATATAATAATAATAATAATAATAATAATAATACATGACAATAATGAATTAAATGGTTTAATAAGAGAAATAGTCCGTCACTGTTCCTAGCTACTACTCCTACTACTACCCCTCCCCCCCATCCCAAACAAATGCGTCCTACTACTACTACTATCCGGTTACTTCAATAAGTTACTGGGTTCGAGCCCTGTCTACTAGTTGGAAAATGTCCTACTACTTTTTTCTAGCAACTACTACCCTCTACTACAGATAATAGGTGGATCGACACCTAATACTACTGAGACGGACGATAACAAGGAAGTCCTACAATAAGATAACACTAGTGCATGTTAAATATCCTACTACTACCACTACCAGTGCCAAATCTACCACTGAAAAACTGAACAAAACCGAGATCACCCCAGTTGCAATTACCAAATGGAATCAAATCAGACTCCAAATGTATCATACTACTCCCCCAATTCTTACTACTACTACTACTACTAGCTCTACTCCAGTACGTTCCAAGTCTGGCCATTTACGTCTCATTCTTCTACATGGTATCTTGAAGGACTCGGTGGTCTAGAGCCAAGTTGACATCCTCTCTCTGCCAAAAAGTCATCCAATCTCCGATAGCTTAAACATTTTCTCGAGCTTTTTTACTTAACTCCCCCGCCTCCGCCCACCTCCTTCCCCTCCTTCCTTTCGTGGGTGAGCTAGATAGGTGTATCAACGCCATCTTAGCTGATGAAATAGTAATCCCGATACAAAGAAAGCAAAGAGACGTTGAAGATAGTACTTCCTAATGATGTTTTATTGTAATAATAATAATAATAATTCTATGATAATGGCTGCATCAAAAGCGTTGCCGGTTGATAATAATACTATCAGAATGCCTTGCTGTTTTATTGTAATACGTTCTATTAATGGCTGCATCAAAAGCGTTGCTACTACTACACTACTATCATTACCATACCTTGCTCACTATCACTCTAATAATATCATCACATCGAACATGGCCGCCTTACTGGATCCATCCACATTTATATGAACAACAAAATTAAAACTGGGAGTCATTTCATAAATGATTTATTTTTTGTTGCTAAATTAAACCAAAATAAAAAAAAACAACGACAATGATAACTGACAATGGTAAAACTTTTTCATTTTGACAAACTTCATACCTAATTTCTGGATAAAGCATTATATTTTGTTATTTTGTTGGTAAGTTATGAATTATTTAAATATTATGTATCAAAACGTTTGACGATTCGCACAAAGTTACTACATGCCAACTTTGGATAATAACAACTGACAACAACATGAAAAAAATGACATAGATCTTCGAAACTTCATGTATTCGTAATCATCAACATATAAGATTACGAGACGCATTGTTTGTAATGGACATGCACGGATTATAAATTCCATTCTTTTGCTTGCAAAGAATAAGAACAGGCGGGAGTCTTCGATTGTTAGTACGGTAAGGCTTTGCATTATTAATTGATATATCTTATTGGTCACAACATGATGTGCAGTATAAATAAACCAAAGAATTGTAAACAGTAACAATTCATCTAATATTCATTACTAATCAACAGATCCCACTAGCTACTAGCAACCCGAAGTCACTGAAAGATTGAATTTTAAATCTAAAAGCAACACACCCCAGCACTTTCTCACAAATCATTTTACATGCCTGAAGATCATTGCTAACTCATAATGGTAGGCCTTGTCAGTAATATCGAAATTGAATTACGCCAATAGCGTTACAACTAATTGAATATCAATATCAAAGTGGGGGTGGAGATGATGATGAGAGAGATGACAATAATAATAATAATAATAATGATGATGATAGATAGAGAATAATAATAATAATAATAACAATAATAATAATAATAATAAGAATAGATAAGAGATAATAACAATATACATAATAATAATAATAATAATAATAATAAGAGTGAGAGACCTACAGATACTAGCAGTGGTAGAAAGAAAAATCAAGAGGATATCAACTGGAAATAATGTGTTTGCAAAGAACGTCATTTCGCGCTACCTTACTTGTACCACTGTGTAAAGAAAACAACTGCATTACTACCGAAATGACTAATACACCAACATCCAGGTGTGTGACCTCATGTCTCACGGTCACTTGCTCTATATATAAATTTTAAAAAGTGGTCAGACGATAAATTAAAATCAGTCATATCTAGACTGATAGAATCTACGAATGGAGGCGATTCGACCAATAAAGTATATAATTCTAACAAGACAAAGCTATTTTCGTGGTATACATTATACGCACAAGAATTCACATGCCTTCACTTGCAGTACAAACAAAGCATTAAAAATACCTGCACACTGACGACACCAGGCTACACAACATAGTGCCCTGATGGCAAGAACAGCTGAAAAAATAAGGTGAAATCTATTTAGCCTAGACTAGATGTCAAGCTCGATTTAGATCTAAAATTAGACATCGAGAAATCTATGATGCAATTTGGGTTGGGATCGGGTTTTTTTAACAGGACTCGATTACATCTAGATTTATATAGATCTAATGTTTCAATGAACAACTAAAACTCTAATATCTAAATTTTAGAATTATTCTACATTATAAAAAGGCTATACTTTTTAGATTTCAATCTCTTCTTTAATTTCACACATACGTTGATTCTTTCATCTCACAAAAAGCTAACAATACAATTGGCTGTGGGTTTGATGTAGAGTAATATATAGAATCTAAATTTGAGGTATTTAGATATCCACATCTAAATAGTCTAGCCTAGTTTTAGAGATATATAACGAGATATAGATTTAAATCTAGAATCTAGATATAGAAATGAACAAGTAATATTATGATGCAATCTGTTTGAGTAACATTTTTAATAGGAATAGATCTAGATCTACATCTATAACATCTAAATTTTACTATTTCAATTTAGAAATCTAGATAGATATAGATTATAGATGTAGATAGAGCTATTCTAAATCTACAAATAAGAATTTACTATATCTACATGATGCATTCTGTTTTTAAGAAATAGGAATAAATTCCTCATGGTTCAGTAAATACATATTATAAACATGTGTGAGAAGAAATTTTGTGTCGCGTATTTTTTTTACTCACGTCTACTAAATATTCCTCTGCTCGTTCAAAACACCTCATGACAAACTCTCGACAACTGTAACAATACCCGAAGACAGACGATTTCAAATTTGTTTTGTGGTTGAACGACATCAATATGCCAGTTAGCGGTCTTCCGACGATGCTGGAATGTCTTATCAACAGCATTTTAAAGGAATATCACCTCTCCTCCTTCAAAGTAGCTGGAAATAAAGAGCACTACCCTCGTCCTTCGATTTGATGGCATGGAGATGGCCGACATGAGTGTGTCGACGGGTCATCATTCAACTCCTGCCAGCTTCAGACGGAAGTCGCCGGGAGTCAAGTAAGACGAGGCAACATTAGAAAACAACAACACCATACAAGAATAGCAACTAAGACAGCAACAACATCTACGAACACAATTTTATTGAAAATAAAGAAATTCGAAGTGCTGATGTTCAACAGACAAACAACAACAATACGGCCTTAATCAGAGTAACAACAGTGTTATCCATTTATTCAGCGTGTCAACTGTAACATTGCTCCTTGACGACACATCTACGAGCTGAAAACAACGAAAATGGAAGTGCTGACATTCAACAAACAAACAAGAACAATACGGACTCAATCCAGAGTAACAACAATGCTATCCATTTATTCAGCATGTTAACCGTAACATCGCCCCTTGACGACACGTCTATGGTCGGAAATACAATCTGTGAATCAAACAACCTAGACGACACAGCGACAGATACGAAACACACCGAGAAGAAGATAGATCTACACATTTCTGACACA
>JAXRKP010001949.1:10000-22500 GCA_037039925.1 Doris montereyensis | reverse complement strand
AAATGTTGCTTCAAATAACCCTTATGTATCCATAAGTTAAAATCTTGGCTTCCTCAGTCCTTCATTTTTGCAGCCTCTGTATGTCTTTAAATTAATAAACGAAATATGTCTTTCATTAGGGTTGTCTTTTTTCCAACACAGCTTTGTAGGCATTACAGATGACCGGGATTCGAAACTGTCTTCAATATGTAGCCACTTATGTAAGCCATGACATTTTCAATTGTACCAGATCTTCCATTTTCAGCGACTTTATGATATTTGCGACCAAAAGCCTTTGTTGGTAGAAACAACTCCCTTTTCCTTAGGAGGACGTGTCTTTGCTACAAGACTGCATGACGTCATCTTCTTGGCAACCCATCCTCTTTTATATAGGCCCTATATAGAGCAAGCACGGGCGTCCGAAAATCGCCACATCATAAGCTCATAAAATCGTGTTGGAGAGGCCAGCAGTGCTAATTTGTGCTAAAAAAAAAAATTTAAATCGATGATATATCAGTCCAAAAGGATAGTACAGTATCATGAAAATGTACTTATCAATAGCGGGCTAGGGTATCAAAACGTAATTTTTCCAACAAATTTTGGACTTTTGGATAAAGATGGAGTTGTAATGAATAAATAAGTGTATGTACATAGACACGCATGAAATGATGTCCAGGCAAGTGGAAGTGACGGGACTTGCATACGTGGGCAATTATAACACCACTACACTGGCTGGTTTGTTTACCTCGCACGTGCACTTAAGCTTATTGATATCTTGCATCTTTCTATTGAACTATTTGGCCTATCTTTTGCTGACTATCTTGGCACAGCTACTGCTATTGAACTTGGCACAGCTATTGCTATCTTATTGAACTATATCTTGGCACAGTATTGCTTTGTGATCTTGGCACAGCTATTACTATTGCACAACTATTGCTATTGTACTATCTTGGTACAGCTATATGACACATCTATTGCTATATTGAACTATCTTGGCACAGCTATTGCTATTGTACTATCTTGGCACAGCTACTGCTATTGAACTATCTTGACTATTGCTATTGAAATATCTTGGCACAGCTATTGCTATTGAATATCTATTTGGCTATTGAACTATCTTGGCACAGCTATTGCTATTGAACTATCTTGGCACAGCTATTGCTATTGAACTATCTTGGCACAGCTATTGCTATTGAACTATCTTGGCACAGCTATTGCTATTGAACTATCTTGGCACAGCTATTGCTATTGAACTATCTTGGCACAGCTATTACTATTGAACTATCTTGGCACAGCTATTGCTATTGAACTATCTTGGCACATCTATTGCTATTGAACTATCTTGGCACATATATTGCTATTGAACTATCTTGGCACATCTATTGCTATTGAAATATCATTGCTATTGAACTATCTTGGCACAGCTATTGCTATTGAACTATCTTGGCACAGCTATTGCTATTGAACTATCTTGGCACAGCATTTGCTATTGAACTATCTTGACACAGCTATTGCTATTGAATTATCTTGGCACAGCTATTGCTATTGAACTATCTTGGCATATCTATTGCTATTCAAGCTATCTTGGCACAGCTATTGCTATTGAACTATCTTGGCACATCTATTGCTATTGAGCTATCTTGGCACAGCTATTGCTATTGAACTATCTTATCTATTGCTATTGAACTATCTTGGCACAGCTATTGCTATTGAACTATCTTGGCACAGCTATTGCTATTGACAACTATCTTAGCTATTGAACTATCTTGAACTATCTTGGGCATATCTATTGCTATTGAACTATCTTGACATTTCAACTACTGCTATTGAACTATCTTGCTATAGCTATTGCTATTGAACTATCTTGGCACAGCTATTGCTATTGAGCTATCTTGGCACATTATTGCTATTGAATCTTATTATTGCTTATGTAGCTATCTTGGCACAGCTATTGCTATTGAACTATCTTGAACTATTGCTATTGTACTATCTTGGCACAGCTATTACTATTGAACTATCTTGGCACAGCTATTGCTATTCAATTATCTTGCACAGCTATTGCTATTGAACTATCTTGGCACAGCTATTGCTATTGAACTATCTTGGCACAGCTATTGCTATTCAATTATCTTGGCACAACTATCTATTAAACTATCTTGCACAGCTATTGCTATTGAACTATCTTGGCACAACTATTGCTATTGAACTATCTTGGCACAGCTATTGCTATTGAACTATCTTGGCACTTCTATTGCTATTGATGAACTATCTTCACACTTTATTACTATTGAACTATCTTGGCACTTCTATTGCTATTGATGAACTATCTTGGCATAGCTATTGCTATTGAACTATCTTGGCACTTCTATTGCTATTGAACTATCTTGGCACTTCTATTGCTATTGATGAACTTTATCTTGCAACTGTCTATCTATTGCTATTGAACTATCTTGGCAGATCTATTGCTATTGAACTATCTTGGCACATCTATTGCTATTGAACTGTCTTGGCACATCTATTGCTATTGAACTATCTTGGCACATCTATTGCTATTGAACTATCTTGGCACGACTATTCTATCTTCGATATTATCATCCGATTGCTACTTTACTTAGGTTGCTATGCCCAGGGACGCCATGTTTTTGGTGTAATATAAACATTTCAAATAGAGTAAGTTATCACACTGGCTGATCGACGGGTGAAATTAACAAAATCATAGAGAACGCTACTTCTATCAAAGGAAGCAATCCATACAAAACAAATTTGTTAATTGTTTTCTTAATGCAGTTAACTCGCTTGAGAGTATAGCACCACCTTCTTAAATTATATTTTTACCAGTAAGTAATTCTTGTTTAATTCTGCTTTTCAGTTTAAAATATCTTTAAGGGTGCCTATAATCGATAAAATTGAAAGAAATTGAAATTGTACAAATGACAAAACTGAAGTTTTTTTTGCTTTTGCACAAATCTTGACCCAGAAACTTGGCGAAATACAAAGGAAACAGAGGAAAAAAAACTACAGAAAAATGCTTTCGCAAAATCATTGGCATCAAGTGATCAGATAGGGTCTCCAATGAAGGCAACAGCCCATTGAGGGGCGGGGGGGGACATTAAGCAAAGAAAATTGAAAATGACCCAGGTGTACCTTGCGAAAAAGACCCAACTAATATAAAGAAGATATTGTGCCCTGAAATGGAACCCGCCTTGCAAAACAAAGAGTTGGCGATTACGGAACTCATGGAGATAAGAAGAGACCTGGAAAGGGAAACAACTGAGGTTGGACATTATTATATGGAAACAACTGGGGGCGGGGGGGGAAAAGAGATGCACAAGACAGAAGAAAATGGAAAATGGTTGTTGATGACCTATGACATATGACCTATGACCTATGCCCCAGGAGGAGCGACGGGATAAATGATAGCCATAAGCAGTCATCTAGACACACTTTCTTGGATTTGCCTGAACACGGTTGAACACAGATAAAGGTTCTTAATAGTTGACTAAACGTAATGTGCACAGGAAATCCATTTTATTTTGGGTTGGGGGTTGTTTGTGTGTTATCTTTCCTCTCTTTTTTTCTTTTTTTTAGTAAGACGAGGGTGCGGTTATCTTCGATAAATCTATGGTTTTAAGCTAGCTTATTTTGGACCAGGTAAATGCCTCATTAGATGGAATGAATACCAGGTAAATGTCTCATTAGATGGAATGAATACCAGGTAAATGTCTGATTAGATGGAATGAATACCAGGTAAATGCCTCTGATTAGATGGAATGAATACCAGGTAAATGTCTCATTAGATGGAATGAATACCAGGTAAATGTCTCATTAGATGAGATGAATACCAGGTAAATGCCTCATTAGATGGGATGAATAGCAGGTAAATGCCTCATTAGATGGAATGAATACCAGGTAAATGCCTCATTAGATGGAATGAATACCAGGTAAATGCCTCATTAGATGGAATAAATACGTGTAGCTGCTTTATAACGCCAGGGGGACAAAGCATCGTGATCCCTCGTCTATACCTCGCGTCGCCTCCCAAACAAAGGCTTCCAAAATATATATATCCGGTTTTTCCAAATTTATCGGGGGGAGGGGGGGGCAGTCCTGGCAAAATTTAAAAATCCTTACAAAATCCCGAAATCACCTTAGTTGTGGGTATGGGTAAACCAAATCAAATCAAAAGAAAAAACCTCTCTGGATTAGTGAGACAAGGTCGGTTAAGTTCGAAGGGAGAATACTGTGACAGTCCTAAGGGATCACAAGGAGTTATCGTTCGTTCGATTGCTGGCTGCTGCACTAATATCGTTGATTCATATTATTTTGATTTCACAATTGATTTCACCTTTCTCAAGGCTCTCTAAAGCATGATACACAATTTAATGTTGATATATTGAACTATGTGAGCTCCAGAGTCCTCAGAATAGTCTGAGCTTGCAATCGGCTCTCTTTCGATCTTATCAAGAACAAATTAATGATGAGCTGATTCAGTCTTTTTACTCAAAAAAACTCGAGAAAATGTTTCAACTGTTTGTTGTTGTTGAGAGGCCAAGACCCAGACTCTGGACCACACATTCCCCTCTTTGGAGAACAACAATGATGATTGATATGCGATGTCAGGGAACGTTATGAGTTTTCTCTTATCTGTTGGTTACAAAGGAAGCAAGTCCTGTAGACAGGGGGGGGGGGGGGGGGATCAGTAGGTGTTCAGTATGGAGCCGAGGGTAAGACAATGTGGCATGCAACGAAAGGCTTTTTCGTTAGGAGTTGGGGGGGGTTCTCTCCTTTATTACTACTACAAGGAGCCGGTTGCTCGGTCAGCAGAGCGTTTGGCTCCCATCCAGGAGGCCTGAGTTCGATTCCCAGTCCAGACATTTTGTTTCTGGTCCTCCTGTCGGTCGGCTCAGCAGCGAAATGGGTAGCTAGGTTATTCAGACTTGACAATGAAATGGGTAAAGGTCTATTCCAGACTTGACAGTGAAATGGGTAGCTAGGTCTATTCAGACTTGCAGCGAAATGGGTAGCTAGGTCTATTCAGATGTGACAGCGAAATGGGTAGCTAGGTCTATTCAGACGTGATGAAATGGACAGCTAGGTCTATTCAGATGGTGACAGAAATGGGTAGCTAGGTCTATTCCGGACTTGACAGCGAAATGGGTAGCTAGGTCTATTCAGACGTGACATGAAAATGGGTAGCTAATGTCTATTCAGACTTGACAGCGAAATGGAGAGCTGGTCTATTCAGACGTGACAGCGAAATGGGTAGCTAGGTCTATTCAGACTTGACAGCAAAATGGGTAGCTAGGTTTATTCAGACTTGACAGCGAAATGGAGAGCTAGGTCTATTCAGACTTGACAGCGAAATGGGTAGCTAGGTCTATTCAGACATGACAGCGAAATGGAGAGCTAGGTCTATTCAGACTTGACAGCGAAATGGGTAGCTTAGTCTATTCAGACATGACAGCGAAATGGAGAGCTAGGTCTATTCAGACATGACAGCAGGAAATGGGTAGCTAGGTCTATTCAGACTTGACAGCGAAAATAGGTGCTAGGTCTATTCAGACGTGACAGCGAAATGGGTAGCTAGGTCTATTCAGACATGACAGCGAAATGGAGAGCTAGGTCTATTCAGACGTGACAGCGAAATGGAGAGCTAGGTCTATTCAGACATGAAATGGGTAGCAGGTCTATTCAGACAATGGGTAGGTAGGTCTATTCAGACATGACAGTGAAATGGGTAGCTAGGTCTATTCAGGCTCAGTGAAATGGGTAGTTAGGTCTATTCTGACTCAGTGAAAGGGTAGCTAGGTCTATTCAGACTCAGTGAAACGTGAACTCAGTGGGGTAGCTAGGTCTATTCTGACTCAGTGAAAATTCTGACTCAGTGGAAATGGGTAGCTAGGTCTATTCAGACTCAGTGAAATGGGTAGCTAGGTCTATTCAGACTCAGTGAAATTGGTAGCTAGGTCTATTCTGACTCAGTGAAATGGGTAGCTAGGTCTATTCAGACTCAGTGAAATGGGTAGCTAGGTCTATTCAGTGAAATGGGTAGCTAGGTCTATTCAGTCTGACAGTGAAATGGGTAGCTAGGTCTATTCAGACTCAGTGAAATGGGTAGCTAGGTCTATTCAGTCTCAGTGAAATGGGTAGCTAGGTCTATTCAGACTTGACAGTGAAATGGGTAGCTAGGTCTATTCAGACTTGGCAGTGAAATGGGTAGCTAGGTCTATTCAGACTTGACAGTGAAATGGGTAGCTAGGTCTATTCAGACTTGACAGTGAAATGGGTAGCTAGGTCTATTCAGACAGACAGTGAAATGGGTAGCTAGGTCTATTCAGACTTGACAGTGAAATGGTAGCTAGGTCTATTCAGACTCAGCAGTGAAATGGGTAGCTAGGTCTATTCAGACTTGACAGTGAAATGGGTAGCTAGGTCTATTCAGACTTGACAGTGAAATGGGTAGCTAGGTCTATTCAGACTCAGTGAAATGGGTAGCTAGTGAAATGGGTAGCTAGGTCTATTCAGACTCGGTGAGTGAAATGGGTAGCTAGGTCTATTCAGACTCAGTGAAATGGGTAGCAGTCTATTCAGAAATGGGTAGCTAGGTCTATTCAGACTCAGTGAAATGGGTAGCTAGGTCTATTCAGACTCAGTGAAATGGGTAGCTAGGTCTATTCCAGTCTCGGCAGTGAAATGGGTAGCTAGGTCTATTCAGACTCAGTGAAATGGGTAGCTAGGTCTATTCAGACTCAGTGAAATGGGTAGCTAGGTCTATTCAGACTCAGTGAAATGGGTAGCTAGGTCTATTCAGACTCAGTGAAATGGGTAGCTAGGTTTATTCAGACTCAGTGAAATGGGTAGCTAGGTCTATTCCAGACTCTGTGAAATGGGTGAAGGTCTATTCAGACTCAGTGAAATGGGTAGCTAGGTCTATTCAGACTCAGTGAAATGGGTAGCTAGGTCTATTCAGACTCAGTGAAATGGGTAGCTAGGTCTATTCAGACAGTGAAATGGGTAGCTAGGTCTATTCAGACTCAGTGAAATGGGTAGCTAGGTCTATTCAGACTCAGTGAAATGGGTAGCTAGGTCTATTCAGACATGACAGTGAAATGGGCAGCTAGGTCTATTCAGACTCAGTGAAATGGAGTAGCTAGGTCTATTCCAGACTCAGTGAAATGGGTAGCTAGGTCTATTCAGACTCAGTGAAATGGGTAGCTAGGTCTATTCAGACTCAGTGAAATGGGTAGCTAGGTCTATTCAGGCTCAGTGAAATGGGTAGTTAGGTCTATTCAGACTCAGTGAAATGGGTAGCTGAGTCTATTCAGACTCAGTGAAATGGGTAATGGGTCTATTCAGACTCAGTGAAATGGGTAGCTAGGTCTGTCAGACTCAGTGAAATGGGTAGCTAGGTCTATTCAGACTCAGTGAAATGGGTAGCTAGGTCTATTCAGACTCAGTGAAATGGGTAGCTGGTCTATTCAGACTCAGTGAAATGGGTAGCTAGGTCTATTCAGACTCAGTGAAATGGGTAGCTAGGTCTATTTCAGACTCAGTGAAATGGGTAGCTAGGTCTATTCAGACTCAGCGAAATGGGTAGCTAGGTCTATTCAGCTCAGTGAAATGGGTAGCTAGGTCTATTCAGACTCATTCAGTGAAATGGGTAGCTAGGTCTATTCAAACATGACAGTGAAATGGGTAGCTAGGTCTATTCAGACTCAGTGAAATGGGTAGCTAGGTCTATTCAGACATGTCTAGGTCTATTCAGACTTGACAGTGAAATGGGTAGCTAGGTCTATTCAGACATGACAGTGAAATGGGTAGCAGGTCTATTCAGACTGACAGTGAAATGGGTAGCTAGGTCTATTCAGACATGACAGTGAAATGGGTACCTAGGTCTATTCAGACATGACAGTGAAATGGGTAGCTAGGTCTATTCAGACTTGACAGTGGAAATTGGTAGCTAGGTCTATTCAGACATGACAGTGAAATGGGTAAACTAGGTCTATTCAGACATGACAGTGAAATGGGTAGCTAGGTCTTATTCAGACATGACAGTGAAATGGGTAGCTAGGGTCTATTCAGACATGACAGTGAAATGGGTAGCTGGGTCTATTCAGACTGACAGTGAAATGGGTAGCTAGGTCTATTCAGACTCAGTGAAATGGGGTAGCTAGGTCTATTCAGACATCAGTGAAATGGGTAGCTAGGTCTATTCAGGCTCAGTGAAATGGGTAGCTAGGTCTATTCAGACTCAGTGAAATGGGTAGCTAGGTCTATTCAGACTCAGTGGGAAATGGGTAGCTAGGTCTATTCAGACTCAGTGAAATGGGTAGCTAGGTCCTATTCAGACTCAGTGAAATGGGTAGCTAGGTCTATTCAGACTCAGTGAAATGGGTAGCTAGGTCTATTCAGACTCAGTGAAATGGGTAGCTAGGTCTAGGTCTATTCAGACTCAGTGAAATGGGTAGCTAGGTCTATTCAGACTCAGTGAAATGGGTAGCTAGGTCTATTCAGACTCAGTGAAATGGGTAGCTAGGTCTATTCAGACTCAGTGAAATGGGTAGCTAGGTCTATTCAGACTTGACAGTGAAATGGGTAGTAGCTGAAATGGGTAGGGTCTATTCAGACTCAGTGAAATGGGTAGCTAGGTCTATTCAGACTCAGTGAAATGGGTAGCTAGGAAATGGGTAGCTAGGTCTATTCAGACATCAGTGAAATGGGTAGCTAGGTCTATTCAGACTCAGTGAAATGGGTAGCTAGGTCTATTCAGACTCAGTGAAATGGGTAGCTAGGTCTATTCAGACATCAGTGAAATGGGTAGCTAGGTCTATTCAGACATGACTGTGAAATGGGGCTAGGTCTATTCAGACTGACAGTGAAATGGGTAGCTAGGTCTATTCAGACTCAGTGAAATGGGTAGCTAGGTCTATTCAGACTTGACAGTGAAATGGGTAGCTAGGTCTATTCAGACTCAGTGAAATGGGTAGCTAGGTCTATTCAGACTCAGTGAAATGGGTAGCTAGGTCTATTCAGACTCAGTGAAATGGGTAGCTAGGTCTATTCAGACTCTGTGAAATGGGTAGCTAGGTCTATTCAGACTCTGTGAAATGGGTAGCTAGGTCTATTCAGACTCAGTGAAATGGGTAGCTAGCCATGTCTATTCAGACTCAGTGAAATGGGTAGCTAGGTCTATTCAGACTCAGTGAAATGGGTAGCTAGGTCTATTCAGACTCTGTGAAATGGGTAGCTAGTCTATTCAGACTCTGTGAAATGAGTAATAGGTCTATTCAGACTCTGTGAAATGGGTAGCTAGGTCTATTCAGACATCTGTGAAATGGGTAGCTAGGTCTATTCAGACTCAGTGAAATGGGTAGCTAGGTCTATTCAGACTGACTGTGAAATGGGTAGCTAGGTCTATTCAGACTCAGTGAAATGGGTAGCTAGGTCTATTCAGACTCAGTGAAATGGGTAGCTAGGTCTATTCAAACTCAGTGAAATGGGTAGCTAGGTCTATTCAGACTCAGCGAAATGGGTAGCTGCGTCTATTCAGACTCTGTGAAATGGGTAGCTAGGTCTATTCAGACTCTGTGAAATGGGTAGCTAGGTCTATTCAGACTCTGTGAAATGGGTAGCTAGGTCTATTCAGACTCTGTGAAAATGGGTGAATTCAGACTCTGTCAAATGGGGGTAGCTAGGTCTATTCAGACTCTGTGAAATGGGTAGTTAGGTCTATTCAGACTCTGTGAAATGGGTAGCTAGGTCTATTCAGACTCTGTGAAATGGGTAGCTAGGTCTATTCAGACTCTGTGAAATGGGTAGGCTAGGTCTATTCAGACTCTGTGAAATGGGTAGGCTAGGTCTATTCAGACTCTGTGAAATGGGTAGCTAGGTCTATTCAGACTCTGTGAAATGGGTAGCTAGGTCTATTCAGACTCTGTGGGAAATGGGTAGCTAGGTCTATTCAGACTCTGTGAAATGGGTAGCTAGGTCTATTCAGACATGACAGCGAAATGGGTAGCTAGGTCTATTCAGACATGACAGTGAAAGTAAAGCTAGGTCTGTTCAGACTGGAAATGAGCAATGGCAAACTACCCCATGGAAAGGCGTACCCGTTACCCCGTATGCCTACGGAGGAAAAATCAGGACTCTACTCCTGATTATCTTGTGTTCAACTTTTGAGTTAACAATTTTTGACACTGGCAATCTTAACTACCGAAAGAGACAATGCACAAGACATGATTTCAGTCCAACAATTCCACTAGGTAAAACACTCGAACACTTTGAACATCATATAAAGTAAGAGTCTTGGCTACAGGTAAAGATACTGACATAGACAAATAAATTAACTCACCGAGAGGGGTAGTGAAATAGACATGGATAGATTGACAAATATATAGACACAGCAATATTCATGACAAATATAGTAATGGCCAAACAACATGTTACCTTGCTACCTGATGAAGTTCAAGTTCAAAGTTCAAAGCACTTATTTGCAATAGGCATTGTGCCCATCCTGCATTTATTTTATTTTTTACAATTTCATCCCCCTTTTTTTTTTTTCATTTACACAACATGACGTTGATAGAAGTCCAATACTGTTGTGAAATTTTCATGATTGCTAATGTCTGTGATTCTGGTTGGGTAGGTGTTCCATTCCTGGTTGTTCTGGGGGGGGGGGTTGATTTTGTGTACGTCTGTTGTGCACATTGGGTTGGCATAGTTGTTTATTATAGGACAATTTACTGATGTTGTATTTGCTGTTTTATTTTTTATTTTTTTTTAGTTTGGTGTAGAAATATTCAGTGATTTTCAGTACCGATGTCTCGTCATCATTAGCAGCTCTGTGGAGAAATTTCAACCTTTTTTTTCCTTTCCGTCTACTTTCAATGAATTCAACTTTACTTGTGTCAAAGCAATGAAATTAGCTTACCGACCTGACTGAGCGCGCACGCGCACACACACACACACACACACACACACACACATACACACACACACACACAACGGAGGGGGAAAGAAAAAAAAAGAAGAAAAAACTCTTGAGTATTGGACTTTCTTTACATTTATTACTCCCCTTTGAAGAAGGTCTTATTCTCAAGCGATCTCTGGATCCTGTTTGGTAGTTTATCTTTTTGGCTGTCATCACTCACAAGTTTTCTTATCCTCTTCTTTGTCAGTAACGTGGCCCAGAAGCAGGCCGCCACTTTGTATTCTCACATCCTTACTTAAAGGGACTGTAGACTTAAGATTAGGGCTTTTTGATGCCTTAATTGTTCTCTCACTAGCTTTATCCCCTGTCTATCGTAAAATACACACACACACACACACCTTCTATAAATACACAAATCTTTCTTACACGTTCACTCGATCTCTCACACACACACACACACACAGACACAGACACACACATTAATCTATAAATTCAAAAAATGTGAACACTGAGACTGCGAAACAAAACATACGTTTACACATTCTCCACGATGTACTCTGGCCACACAAAAACGAGCCATTATAGAATACACCCTCCATGCTGTCGTGTTGTTCATGAAAAGAAACGTAAAGGCCTTGTGTTAGGCCAATGTCCCCGTGAAAAGAGCTGATTGATTGTGGCTTGTCAGGGGAAGATAACTCTCAGTATGCAGACCATTTTCGACAGCCGATAACCGAAAGAACGAGCGTTTTATTAAACGCCTTGCACCCGGCCTGTGTTATCCGAGGCGTTTTATAGGCTGCTTTTTATCCAACCAATCGCAGAGCTGCACTGACGTCACGGGATGTAGGCAGAGCCAATAGGAATGCTCTCCCATCGGGGAACCAAATCTCTATGTGTCTATTTGTTTTGTGATAAAGTATCAAGTGAGACACGGCCATGTTATTAGCAGGAACTTTCCGTTTCCTTCTACCGCTCCACAGTTTTATCTTTGAGGTCTCGCTCAGCCGTCACCAATGTCGATCCGTTTCGGCGAGTCGCCACTACTACGCGCACTGAATACATCAACGACGTCTCATACCCACCTTCTTGGGGTGGGGGTGGGGGGAGGTGGGGGGAGGGGGTAGAGGTGGGGTGAATCAGTTCGAATTTTTAGAATAAGAAGTGGGGAAGGAGAAAAGAGTCGTATTATAAAATGAACCAAAGATGCTTTTATTGGTCCGATAATTTCGAAGATGGTACATTTTTTTATGCAACTGTCCTCTTCGATGAGGTAAAAATAAATCTCATTATTCAGAGTTAGATTGCAATTTTGAAAAGGTATGATGTTATTCTTTCTATGCTAATTGTTTTAAATATTTAATTTAAAGCGATCTCCTATAACATGAAATAATTTTTTTCATTTTGTTACTTTGAATTCGTTCGTCTTCATCAATAATCTCAATGAAATATATCCTCCTTCAACATTGATATCGAAAGCACTGTAATAAAGCTGTCCGTGTCAGCATGGCGAGAGACACCTTTGGTTTTGATAGCATTGCTGGTGACACTATCGCACGTCCTAGCAAATCAAACTATGTGTCTTACATAA
>JAXRKP010001948.1:70000-80000 GCA_037039925.1 Doris montereyensis | reverse complement strand
TATGCACGCCATGATGTATGCACGCTATGATGTATGCACGTCATGATGTATTTACGCCATGATCTATGGCTACGCACGCCATGATGTATGCACGCCATGATGAATGGACACCATGATGTAGGCACGCCATGATGTATGCACGTCATGATGTATGTACGCCATGATGTATGCACACAATGATGTATGCACGCAATGATGTATGCACGCCATGATGTACCCACGCCATGATGTACTCACATCATGATGTATGCACGCCATGATGTAAGCACGCCATGATGTACGCACGCCATAATGTATGCACGCCATGATGTACGCACGCCATGATGTACGCACGCCATGATGTACGCACGCCATGATGTATGCACCACCGCCACCCATTTCCACCAAGAGCACCTGACTCAAACCACGCCACCAATCGGGCCATTACGTCACAATGTCTAAGCCTCGCGCGCAATAAAGCCTCTCAAGACCGCCTCCACACAAACCCCGCCCATCCTAGCTCCCCTTTGGTTCCACAAGCCGACACCAACCTGCTCGTGTTCCTGTGCTGACACAGTAAGGGAGTTAACGAAGACGGTATCTTCATTGCAGGTAATGGTTGACCGTCTTCTTGACTCCTCCTCCACCATATCGAGGGTCTCACCTGGATCTAACACTAATGGTCACTCCAACCTTGCTAACAGCGAGCCGCCTTTGTCCTACCAGTACCAGCAACAGCCAAGAGGAGTACGGTAGAAAACCTGTCCCACATAAACAAATCACATCAGTTTAACCGTCCCACTCCCTCGCAGGGACAGCCCTCCCAATCAAGATCCAGCTCTGCAGGTTAATTTGCACGCCCAACTCATCAACTGTGCACTAGACCTAATGCACAAAGCAGTAATTCTTCTCCCGCTACGGTTTCTATCAGCTCGTCACGTTCTCGTCTTGATACTGGAAATGATTTTCCGCATCGTAGTTACTAGAAGTAGCTGCTACATGTCGCAAATCACGCAACACCAGACACAAGGACACACTCATCATTGGGTCATCCATTGTGAGAAGCCTGAGGCCAAGCGAACTCGAAACCGGTTGTTGTAAAAACAATCAACAACAAAACCATTGAAGGTGCCGCTGACTTCATCGAAGAAAATTTGATGCGGCCATCGACGGTCATTCTTCAGGTTGGATCGAATGACTTAGCATCGAGGGACGCCGACGCCTCATCTGCGGCTCAAGATTATGTTCCAGCTCATGTTATTGGCACAAACAAATTTTCAAACTGTAAACTCGTAATTTCCTCGGTGTTGCCTCGTTTCTGCAACGACAGATCCTTCGCCAACAGACGTGCTGAATTTAATAACACCGTATCAGCTTTTTGTTCTGCTGTTTGAATTACGTTTCTTCACCAGCGTTTTCTTCGCGATGATTCCTGTCAGACGGCGTTCACCTTAAACGACAGGGCGTCGCCAAGCTGACCTCAACGTTTTAGTGCGCTTCGCTGATGCCGGCACCAACCATGATTACAACCCAATATTTGGCCGCCGAAATGTTTCGTACAACCATGGGCCTTTGAACTCCCCATGCGTCTTGCAAGGCAGGGAGTCTTCCAGGATGTTTTTCTTCTCCATCGGCGCCGCAAAGACCTAGAGATCTAGTGACCTGTTGAACTGAATTTCGTTTCACAGTCTGATTTTTAAATTTGTTCCTAGGCCGAAACATATTCACATTTACATTCGACTGCCCTTAATATTTCCCATTGACATGCTGAAATAATAATTATTCTTGTTTCTACTTTGTATAGGTCATACAATTACATAGTTTATTAATTTACCTGATTATTTCTTAAACTTTGTATGGTAGTCAAGGCATAGATAACATTTTCTTACCTTCGATTTATCCTTTTCATTGCCATTTTTTAGAATGTGTCCTTAAATGGCCACTATGCCGGCTACTACATTATTACACTTTTTCATTGAATCCATTCACCCTCTTATCTACAAATGCCATTGTCAAGTTTCTGTATTTGATTTAAGCTACAACCCATTTAGCTTATTGAATTCCGTTCCTTCCTTCTTACTTGAAAAACTTCGTCATTTACAGCGATGTCTTCAGTTCCTAACATATCCTCGTGGCCTGTTTGTAATAATCGACTGCTCCTCGGTTCTTTGAATGTCTGTCATCTTCCCAAAAGATAGCTGAGGTCGAGCTGATACTTAACAACTCAAACAACCCCTTTCATCTGTTTGGTTTAGTAGAAACTTGGTGTTCCGACACTGTTCCAGACTGCTTGGTGTTCAACTCTTCATATCAATAACTATGATATGCTTCGTAAAGATCATATTTCTTTAAATAGTACTGGAATAGTTGTCTATGTCCGGAATAACCTAAAATTTATTAGACGAGTGGACCTTGAGCCAAATGATATCGAGTGCATAGGGATCGAACTCTTCCTTCCCAATTCCAAGCACTCTATGTTAGCTTGTATTTTATATCGTAACCCGAAATAACTAAACGATTGGTTCTCACATTTTTCTAAAATGATGGATAATGTTTGGCTTTCAACAAAAAAAAATGTCCTCTTAGGAGATTTTAATATCAATATGCTTAAAGACAACACGAAATGGAGATGTATAAACAGATTGTCTCAATCTCCAACAGCTAGTACATCTTCCAACGCGTGATTCCCAATCCTCCTCTACTATCATTGACCACATCTATACTAACAGTCCGGAACTCATTGAGTCTGTTTTCGTACCTGAATGCTCTGTGAGTATGCTGTTCCTGGGGTGCAAAAAATACAAAATTCCCTAAAACTAATCACACTTATGTAACCTTCCGATCCTTTAAATCTTTTCAACCTGATCTCTTCCTAGAGGATCTGTTTTCTTCTTCCTTTAACCTGATTTATCAATTTAATGATCCAAACGATTGCCTTGACATTTTGCTTGCCATATTTTTGTCTGTTCTAAATAAGCACGCCCCATTTGTGACAAAAAGGGTAAAACATCACAGTAAGCCACCATGGCTGAACAATGACTACTTTCTGCCATCAGGTTACGCGACAAGTACAAACGGGAAAACGCTATGAAGACTACAAGAAACAAAGTAAACTTAGTCAAATCTCTCATTAGAAGTGCAAACAAAGCAAACATCAAGCACTTGATCGGAACCAAAAAAAGACTCCGCATCCCTTTGGCAGGCAATCAAATCTTCCTCTCCTTCTGATCCACCCTGCTTATCCAGTTCCTTATCGCCCATTGCATTCAATATTCACTTCTCCACTATGAGCTCTAAGCTAACTTCTCATCTTGTGGACTCTAATCCCAACCTTACTAAACTGATCGACTTCTGCTCCCATAAATTTGAGGATCACCAGTCTCCTTTCTTTGCTCCGTTCATGGAGGTTCACGAGGTCTTCAACCTAATAATGTCCATGAAGCCGAGTAATACTGCTGGAATCGATGGATTAAGTGCACGTATTCTGAAATTGCCATTCCTTGTGTAAGTGAAT
Organism: Doris montereyensis; assembly: GCA_037039925.1. NCBI lineage: Eukaryota > Metazoa > Mollusca > Gastropoda > Nudibranchia > Dorididae > Doris > Doris montereyensis. Next base: position 76,507 of record JAXRKP010001948.1, on the reverse strand, counting down.
ATCTCACTTACATCTACAATATGTCCGAAAAAAAAAATTTAAACACGCCAGATTGATGCCTCTGTTCAAAAGCGGTTATAAAGACGACACAAATAATTATCGTCCAATCTCAATTGTGTCCGCTCTTCCAAACCTTTCTAAAGACATTGTCACTTTCATCTAACCAACTACTTACACTCCTATGATTTGATTCATGCGAACCAGTCAAATTTCCGTGCTAATCACTCCTGTGAAACTGCACTCCTAAAGCTTACTGAAACTGGTTGTCTTCTAGGAATGAAAGCAAAATGACAGGAGTAATTTTCTTTTGATTTTTCTAAAGCCTTTGATCTGGTTGATCACAATATTCTTCTAAAAAATTGTGAATTTACGGGTTATTCCCAATCACATTGACCTTTTTCAACTCATACCTTTCATCACGGACTCAACAAGTAGTCTTACAGAATAAGAAGTCCTCAATCCTTCCCACTGTAATAGGGTTCCACAAGGTTCCATATTAGGACCATTGCTGTTCCTATTGTTCATCAATGACTTACCACTATTTTTACCACATATTTGTTGTGACATGTTTGCAGATGACGTCACATTAAGCAAATCTGGTTCCAACCTGGAAATAATCAACAAAGAGCTAAACATTAGCCTATCACACCTCATGTACTGGTGTCGAGCCAATAAAATGGCAATAAATCCCATGAAAACAGAGTGTATGCTCATAGGTACACGTCAGAAACTTCAGAGATGTTCTAACTCTCTCAATCTAACACTTGGTCATGCAAAACTCAGACAGGTCTTCGTCCACAAAACTTTAGGGATAAAAATCCATCAATATCTCTTGTGGGACAAGCATATATCTGGGCTTTGCAAGACTGTCTCCTCAAAGATCTTCTTATTGAACAAAATCAAATTCGTCATTGACCTCATAATTGTCGTAAAGTATTTAACTTTGCTTATACTCAGTCTATTCTCACCTAGTGTAGTACGGTTTGGGGAGCATCTGCACAGTCCAATCTTGACCATCTTATCTCCCTACAGAAAAGGGCGGTAAAGGTAATTGCGTTGTAACCATCCGCCAGTAGTTCCGATTTGTTTCCCGCCATAAACATCCTTCCTCTTCAAAAGCTGTTCGCCCAAAGGCGCATGATGGCCATGCATAGTGTCGTTACAAAAACTGCACCAAGGTATTTACAGAAACTGTTCAAATTTAAAGATTCACCCTATGGATCTCAATCAGAAAACCTGTCTTTACCACAAGCTAATACTGACGTCTATAAATCTTGGGAGCCAAAGAGTGGAATGCCCTTCCTTCTTTAGTTCGAAATCGGAGTGAGGCACTCAATTTCAAACATTTCCTCGCAGGGTATAATTAGACTGGGGAGCAGTCCGATGTCTTTACAGACGTAAATGTCTATTGAGAAATGGTCTCGTTAGTATTACTATCGGTACTATTTTCGGTATACGTAATTTCATTATCCTTCTTCCCCGCTTCATCCTAATCATTAGCATCTCTCATTAGCATCTTACTTGAAAAGATTATTCATTTTAATCACCACAGCCATCTTTATCATTAACGATTTGTTTTCACTGTCACAATCATATCGGTCTTCATTGGTAGAAACTTATAAACTCTTTCCATCCTCCTGTCATGACTATTTAACGTCTCTATTCATGTACATGACTGAGTTTTCACTATGTTTAACCATCGTTAAATCATCAAATGTATAACTAATTGTTGCTCTTATATCACATAATTCAATAATATTAGCCTAAATCTGTAATGTCATCTTCAGAATAAGCAGCGTCATACTCTACGTCTCACCATTATCCTCATTTATGCTTTTTAGTTCTCCCTTATCATTATCACGTTACTGTAGCAATGTCTTTGATTCAGGATACTTATCACGTCTTGTGCATGTAATAGTACGGTTTACTTTAATTGATTACTTTCCTCTCCTCTCATTCTTATTCCAATGTCAACAAAGAGAATTATCTTTATTGACTTACCTTTTATGATCGTCTTTATAAAGGCGTTATTTACTGTACTATAATTGTTATACAAGTACAATTATTGTTCGTAGAGCATTACATAATAATAATAATAATAATCATAATAATAATAATAATAATAATAATAATAATAATAATAATAATAATAATAATAATAATAATAATTATTATTATTATTATTGTTATTGTTATTATTATTATTATAATTACTATTACTATTATTATTATTACTTTCTTTTTCTATCAGCTCCCATTCTACCTAATAATAATAATAATAATAATAATAATAATAATAATAATAATAATAATAATAATAATAATAATAATAATAATAATAATAATAAGAATAATAATAATAATAATAATAATAATAATAATAATAATAATAATTGTAACTCTTTCTTGTATTTATCAGTTCCCATTCTACCTTCCGATGTATGGGTTTTAGATGCCCGAAATGATCCTTCTTCAGGCTGCCCTGTCCTGAGATTTTTGTGTTTCCTTCCGTGAAAGTTAAATTTCTTGTGTTAATGCCTCTTTTATATCTCCTTCCCATTTTCTCCGAGGTCTGCCTTTTGGTCTTTTACCTTGAGTTTTAGTACTGTATACTGATTTTGCTATTGTATTGTCCTTTATTCTGTTAACATGTCCAAACCATCTCAGTTGATTCATTTCTATCTTGGTTTTTATGCTATTACTTTAGCTTTGATCTCATATTGTTGTGTTTCTGATTTTGTATCTTTCAGTTTTCCCTACTACTCTTCTTAGATATTTCATTTCGACTGCCTGTACTCTACTGTATTCCCTAATGTCTAAGGTCCAGATTTCACTGCCATAGAGGAGAGTAGAACAATAAACTGTACTGTATACTGCCATTTTGCTTTTTGTTGACAATTCTTGTTTACCTACAAATGCCTTTCCTAGATTGTTATATATTGCACTTGCATTTTTGGATTCTCTGGCTGATTTCTTCTTTTAGTTTTCCTTCTGAGTTAATCATTACTCCTAAATAATTGTAGCTTTAAACTTGTTCTAAAATCTCCTCCCTAATTTAAGATTGTGTCTTTTAACTTCCTTAGTTACTAGCATTGTTTTGGTTTTCTTTGCATTTACTCTCATTCCTCTTTTATTTAATTCATTATTCATTATGTTTATATATGATTGAAGGTCACTTTCTGATTTTCCAAACAGAATTAACTCATCAACAAATGAAAGCATTGATACATTTACTGATTTGAGCTTCCACATACCTACATTCATTTTCTTCATTTTTGAAGATGCCTTTGCGACTGAATCCATTAATGTCATAAACAAAAGAGGACTTAGATCACAACCCTGTCTTACCCCTATATCTACATCAAATTCTGCAAATATGCTTCCATCTTCTCTCACTGCACATGTTCGTTTCTGGTAAACCCTTTTTAATGGCTTCTATTAAATTTTGCTCTACATTGTGTTCTTTTAAGTAATGCCATAATTCGTCCCTCTTCACAGTGTCAAATGCCTTTTCGAGATCTATATAACAAGTGCAAGTCAATGTTTCTCACAAGCAATTTTTTCTATTATTTATCTAATTGTAAATATGTGGTCGTGTACACTTCTTCCTGGTCTAATACATTCTGATGTACTTCAATGTGATCCTCTACTCTTTTCCTACTCCCATTTCCAGTATCCTGGCATACACTTTTCCTGGTAAGCTAAGTAGTGATATCCCTCTTTAGTTTGAATATTCCATAGTTGATCCTTTCTTGTGTATTGGTAATACCGTTCCCTTTTTCCAGTCGTCTGGTACCTGTTTGGATGTCCATGCGTGTTGGCATATTGCATGTAATAGTTTGTCTGCCTCTATCCCTTGGTTTTTAATCATTTCTGGATAAACTTGATCTGCTCCTGGATCTTTTCCTAATTTCACTTTTCTTTTAGCTGTTTGGATTTCTTTCATTGATATATCTACACCTTCAGCTGTCTCCTCTGGATTACTTGTTACTCTGACTAATTGATCTTTTCTCCTTGTTTCATATGTTATGGAGGGATTATGTAATTGTTGAAAACACTTTTCCACGCTTCAATGATTTGGCTGTAGTCTTTCATTATTTATTCTTTGGCATTCTTAATTTGTCTTATTGGGCTTATTTTGGTTTTTCTCATGCTCTTCATTGCCCCTCCCCCCCCAGAATAGCATTTGATTTCTTTGATAGCTTTCTTGAAGTCTTTGTCCAAACTCTCCCCATTGTTCCTGTTTTGCTTTCCTCACTTCTCTTTGGCGATAGATCTTTTATTCACGTAATCTATCCTATCCTCTGGTCTCTTTGTTTGCAAGTATTTCTTCCATCTTTTCCCATCTCCTTTAATTTATTTCCTACCACAGACCTCATCAGTACAACTGAGGAGTGTTTATTTATACATTTGCCACTTTTCTTCTATTGTGTTATCATTCATATCCATCTGCCTTTCACAGATCAATCTTTTTACCTAGATTTGTATATCTCTTTTACTATTGGTTTATTTAGTTCCTTTATTTTGAGTTTAGTAGCTTTTTCTTGTTTTTTCTGTTTTTTCTTCAGTCAGTAATCTCATTCTGACAATCACTAGGTGATGATCACTAAATATTTCTGCTCCTCTGTTTACTCTTGCATCCAATGTACTGTAAAAAGGGAGCTGCTAAATATTATGTAGTCTATCATTGTCTTTTCACACCTGTCTTCATTTGCTCTTGTATATTTGTGGATATATTTATAAGGAAAAATGATGCTGGCTATTTTCATGTTATTCTTTAGGCAAAAATATATTAGTCTCTCCCCATTTAGAATAGTTGTTGTCTCTCCTTCTTTACCTATTACTTCACCCGGTGTTTCTATATCGTTGCCTACTCTAGCGTTTAAATCTCCTAAACCCATTAGTTCCTGTTTGTGTTTAAGATTCTCTGCAGCTATTTGTAAATCGTTTCGAAGATATCTTTTTTTTCTTTAGTGGCGTCTTCGTTTCGTCCATAGGCTATCAATAATTTAATTTCTCTTCCTTTTGGTTTAATATTTACCTTTAATAGCCGTGGGCTTATAAATGTCCAGCTTTCTAGTAGCTTTTCATGCCTTTTATGTATTAAGATACCTACTCCTGCTCTGGCTCTTTCTTTGACATCTACCCCTGAGAAGATTAAAATATGATTCGGTCCTACATTTTATATTCCTTGTCCTTCCTTCTTTGTTGCTGTAATAGCCAAATGTCTACTTTGAATTTTTCCATTTCTTCAACTAATTCTCTTTTTTCCATTTATTGCCATAACATTCCCTGTTCCAAAATCACAGTCCGTGTTCGTTTCCATTTTCGTCGTTGAAAGGTCAAGCCGGGTATATTATGTTTATTTCTCTGAAACAGTTAGGTTTTGGATAAGTAGGGATTAGCCTACTGTATCCTAGGTAGATGGGGGCTGCCACCTTGGTGCCCCTACCGGGCCTTGTTATTTTCTGTCAGGGTTAACTCCTTAGCGTTTATTCAGTCAAGACCGACCTGCAAGGCAGCAGGTTGTTTTGTGTCAGGATACCTCCCTTAGCTTTTGGTTAGCCAAGACCGACCTGCAAGGCAGCAGGAGACTCGTGGAGTGTGAGATCATCTATTCCCCGTACAGGTGCTTACCTGTCCCCTGCCCAGCTTCAGAATTTCCATTTTGAGTAATTTTACTGTCGAGATATGTGAAAGCTTGTGTATCCTCAATCTCCTTATTTCCAAGTTTAACAGGTTGTTTCGATTTGTTGTTCATCCTTATAATGTTTGTTTTTCCAATATTGATGTGTAGCCCCAGTTTTTGTGTATGTTATCAACTCGCTGTGTTAAGGTTTATATATATGTGATGTTCTGTGACAGGAGTACAGCATCATCAGCAAAATCAAGGTCCTCTAATATTTCAGTGAATGTCCACCTTAGCCCTGTTTTCTTATTTTCAACAGATTCCTTCACAATCAAATCGATAGCAAGGCAGCACAGAAAAGGTGATAGAATTCAGCCCTCTTTCACACATGTATGGATGTTTACACTCTCCGTCAATTTATTTCCACAGATTACTTTAGCATGGAAATCCCCTGTAAAGCAGTTTGCTTATGCTAACTACCTTGGAGGGGAATGCCATAGTGTTGTATGATGTTCCATAATGCAGGTTTGTGTACACTATCAAAAATCTTTTCAAAATCTATAAAATTTGAGTACAGGGGATACTTCCATTCTTGACATCGTTCAAAAATTTGTCTAAGAGTGAATATATGGTTTGAGCAAGAATGGCCTGTTCTAAATCCTGCTTGCTGTTTTCTAAGTTTTGGTTCACTGTAGGGTTAATACGGTTTAGTAATATTTTGCTGAACATTTTGCTGGTGATAGAGAGTAGCATGATCTCCCCCCCCCATTATCACATTTAGACAGATCTCCCTTTTTGGTAGTTTGACGATAAGGCCAACACCTCACTCCTTTGGTAGCTCTTCTTTTTTTCCCAAATTTCTTGAAACATGCTTTGTA
>JAXRKP010001948.1:62500-65000 GCA_037039925.1 Doris montereyensis | reverse complement strand
ACAGTGAAATAATGAAAGAAAAGACGTAGAACCTACCAACAGTGAAAGAATGAAAGAAAAGACGTAGAACAGAAAGAATGAAAGAAAAGACGTACAACAGTGAAAGAAAGACTGGAAAAAGACGTAGAACAGTGAAAGAATGAAAAAGACGTAGAACAGTGAAAGACTGAAAAAAGACGTAGAACAGTGAAAGAATAAAAGAAAAAGACGTAGAACAGTGCAAGACTGAAAAAAGACGTAGAACAGTGAAAGACTGAAAATAAGACGTAGAACAGTGAAAGAATAAAAGAAAAGACGTAGAACAATGAAAGACTGAAAAAGACGTAGAACAGTGAAAGAATGAAAACAAAAGACGTACAAGAGTGAAAAGAGTAAAAGAAAAGACGTAGAACAGTGAAAGACTGAAAGAAAATGACGTAGAACAGTGAAAGAATGAAAAACAAAGACGTACAACAGTGAAAGAGTAAAAGAAAAGACGTAGAACCTATCAACGGTGAAAGACTGGAAAAAAGACCTAGAAATCTAGCAGAAGTCCCCCCCAAACCCCACCCCCACCAACCGCCCGCGATTACCTTGGTAAAGACGAACAGTGAACCAAGGGGTATGTCGGAAGTGAAGGTAATGACATACGATAATATGAAAGTTCTATGACTACGTTCCCAGCTAGCTAGGTTGGTAGTACGCTTTCTTTTCACGGCGAGGATTTGTTTCTGTCTATTCGTTGTATTTGTCTCGCCTTTGTTCTTTAGGGACTTTCATATTATCCTATATCATTGCATTTGCAGTTACCTTGGCAGTATGAGGACGCATGACGGAAGCAAGACGGCAGTTGAAATTCGAAAGGAATCTACAACTAGCATATTACGGCGAACTTGGATCATTTTAAAAAGGTATGGAATAGCAAAACTGTTCAAATAAAGACAATGTTTTTCGAACATATTGTGTTTTCAGCACATAATCGCTATACACGTGTGAAACATGGACTAAAGACAGTATGGGTTCACATTAGCTAAACTCGAATGTCCATCAGTCCGTTCAAAGAAACTTTAGGAAACTAGTCCGTTCAAGAAAAAAGAAGAAGAAGAAGAAGAAGAGGAAGAAGAAGAAGAAGAAGAAGAAGAAGAAGAAGAAGAAGAAGAAGAAGAAGAAGAAGAAGAAGAAGAAGAAGAAGAAGAAGAAGAAGAAGAAGAAGAAGAAGAAGAAGAAGAAGAAGAAGAAGAAGAAGAAGAAGAAGAAGAAGAAGAAGAAGAAGAAGAAGAAGAAGAAGAAGAACATCTATTGGGTAGAAGAAGAAGTCTTGAAGAAGAAGAAGAAGAAGAAGAAGCTACCGAAGGGTATTGATGCTTGCATCATTGGTTTTCACATGAAGTTGTAGGGTCTTGGAAGAAGTTTTTACACTATTGGGTATGTGTCTTGCATCATTGGTTTTTACATCTATGGGTCCGCCTCCTACATGGGGTCTTGCATAATTGGTTTTACGTCTATAACGGTATGGTTTTAGCGTCAATTCACCCCGGGGTCATTTGTGTTGATCATTGGTTTTTTAGATAACGTATTCAAGGTCAATGTTTTTTCCCTTGTAAAGATTCCATCAGTTACGTCTATAACGGTATGGTTTTAACGTCAATTGTTCGAGATTCGACATCTATTGGGTATGGGTCTTGCATGATTGGTTTTATATCTATGCATTGGTTTCCACATGTATTTGTAGGGGTCTTAGATCATTGTTTTTACGTCTATGGGGTATGTGTCTTGCATCATTGGTTTTTCTATGGGTATGGCTCTTGCATTATTAGCATTTACGTCTATAACGGTATGGTTTTTTTTCAATTGGTCATTTGTGTTAAGATATAGTCAAGCTGAGATAACGTATTCAAGTCAATGTTTTTTTTTTGTTGTAAAGAGATCAGTTTCTGTATTAGTCAATGTTCGAAATTCGAAGTTTGTACTTTGCATAGAGAATAATAAGCAAAAATGTTCCCCGTTGAGATTATAATCTGTGGAGGTGTTTTTCTCGATGTGTCCTTGTCGGGTCTATACACATCTTCACGTTTCCTGTGGCAGACAAAGCTTCTGTCGATCTGGAAGTAAATGGGAAGAGTGTCAGGTTTTCAACTAACGCTGTTCTTTTACTTTCTTTGGTAATAACCATGTCACGACATGGCGTTAGTCATATCACCCTGGAATGAAATTGTCTACTGACACCTTCAGTGCCTAACGCCTTGCTCTTCATTATTGGTGTCCGTTCCACTCCATTGGTGCCCAATATGTAGGCATGAATTATCAAATAGTAACTTTTTTTGTAAAAAAAAACATATATATATATATATATATATATATATATATATATATATATATTTTTAAAATGCACCATTTGTAGAAACATTAGTACATGTATCATTTGTTTGAAGAAAAAAGGAAGATCAAAAAGTAGCTGTATTTAAAGTGCAAACGTTCAGAAAAAATATTTTAAAAAGTAAATTTGATAAAAAAAATACAG
>JAXRKP010001948.1:52500-60000 GCA_037039925.1 Doris montereyensis | reverse complement strand
TGGCTGGGCAGCTAATCAGGAGCCGAGATTCTGGCTTCAGATGTTATCTACCTGTGTGTATGTGTCTGTGTGTCTCTGTGTAAACGAGTGTATGTGTATGTGTGTCTATGTCTGAATGGGTATGTGTATCAGTGTTTTTTATGTGATTGAGTGTATGTGTGTGTATGTGTGAATGAGCATGTATTCGTGTGTGTTTGATCTTGTGTGTGAATCTGTATATGTGTATGTGCATCTGTGTGTGACTGAGTGTGTGTGTGTGTGTGTGTGTGTGTGTCTGTAGGTGGTAATGAAGATGCGTGAGTGTTTGTATGTGATTGAGCATGTGTGTGTGTATGTGTGTGTGTGTGTGCTTGAGTTTGTATATGAATGAATATGTCTGTGGGAATGTGCCTTACTATGTCTGTGCTTAAGTATAATTACACACACACATACATACATACACACACACACACACAAAGACATGTATAAGTAGAAATACAAGTAAGCAAAAGTAAGAAATCATACAATAATGCAAGTAATTTAATGGTATCATTACGATATACTTAAAATACCTTCATACATTCTACAGATTACTAGAACAAGTGCAAAATATATTGGAAACGGACATGAGCATAGCCAAAAAAACTAGCAAACGTATTCAATCTACTTTAGATGTTAGTTGAGTTTCTTTTTGTATTACACTCGAACATGTCAACGTCAAAGCAACATTTTAACATTTCTCTCACCCCTGTGAAAAGTTATCAACTAAATCTAGGTCTAGGTATGGGCAAGTTCGAATTGGTCTTTGTTGATGTTAGGTTTGAAAAAGTTTGAATTGGTCTTTGTTGATGTTAGGTTTGAACAAGTTTGATTTGGTCTTTGTTGGTGTTAGGTTTGAAAAAGTTTGAATTGGTCTTTGTTGGTGTTTTGGTTTGAACAAGTTTGAATTTGGTCTTTGTTGGTGTTAGGTTTGATTAGTTTGAACAAGTTTGAATTGGTCTTTGTTGGTGTTAGGTTTGAACAAGTTCGATTTGGTCTTTGTTGGTGTTAGGTTTGAAAAAGTTTGAATTATTCTTTGTTGGTGTTAGGTTTGAACAAGTTTGAATTGGTCTTTGTTGGTGTTAGGTTTGAAAAAAGTTTGAATTGGTCTTTGTTGGTGTTAGGTTTGAAAAAGTTTGAATTGGTCTTTGTTGGTGTTAGGTTTGAAAAAGTTTGAATTGGTCTTTGTTGATGTTAGGTTTGAACAAGTTTGAATTGGTCTTTGTTGATGTCAGATTTGAAAACGTTTGAATTGGTCTTTGTTGGTGTTAGGTTTGAAAAAGTTTGAATTGGTCTTTGTTGATGTTAGGTTTGAACAAGTTTGAATTGATCTTTGTTGATTTAGTTTTGAAAAAGTTTGAATTGGTCTTTGTTGATGTCAGATTTGAAAATGTCAGTTTGAAAAAAATTTGAATTGTCTTTGTTGGTGTTAGGTTTGAACAAGTTTGAATTGGTCTTTGTTTGATGTTAGGTTTGAAAGTTTGAATTGGTCTTTGTTGATGTTAGGTTTGAACAAGTTTGAATTGGTCTTTGTTGATGTTAGGTTTGAAAAAATTTGAATTGTTTTGTTGAAGGTTTGAACAAGTTTGAATTGGTCTTTGTTGATGTCTAGTTTGGTTTGAAAAAGTTTGAATTGGTCTTTGTTGATGTTAGGTTTGAAAAAGTTTGAATTGGTCTTTGTTGATGTTAGGTTTGATAAGTTTGAATTGGTCTTTGTTGAGTTAGACTTGAATTGAATTGTTGTTGATGTTAGGTTTGACAAGTTTGAATTGGTCTTTGTTGATGTTAGGTTTGAACAAGTTTGAATTGGTCTTTGTTGATGTTAGGTTTGACAAGTTTGAATTGGTCATTGTTGATGTTAGGTTTGACAAAGTTTGAATTGGTCTTTGTTGATGTTAGGTGTCATAAGTTTGAATTGGTCTTGATTGACGTTAGACTTGAACAAGTTTGAATTGGTCTTTGTTGGCGTTAGGTTTGAACAAGTTTGAATTGGTCTTTGTTGATGTTAGGTTTGAACAATTGTTTGATGTTAGGTTGGTTTGAATTGGTGATGTTAGGTTTGATAAGTTTGAATTGGTCTTTGTTGGTGTTAGGTTTGATAAATTTTGAATTTTGGTCTTTGTTGATGTTAGGTTTGACAAGTTTGAATTGGTGTTTGTTGATGTTAGGTTTGACAAGTTTGAATTGGTCTTTGTTGTGTTAGGTTTGATGTTTGAATTGGTTTTGACAAGTTTGAATTGGTCTTTGTTGATGTTAGGTTTGATTAGTTTGAATTGGTCTTTGTTGATGTTAGGTTTGACAAGTTTGAATTGGTCTTTGTTGATGTTAGGTTTGAAAAGTTTGAAGTTTGAATTGGTCTTTGTTGATGTTAGGTTTGACAAGTTTGAATTGGTCTTTGTTGGTGTTAGGTTTGATAAGTTTGAATTGGTCTTTGTTGATGTTAGGTTTGACAAGTTTGAATTGGTCTTGTTGATTGATAAGTTTGAATTGGTCTTTGTTGATGTTAGGTTTGATAAGTTTGAATTGGTTTTGTTGGTGTTAAGTTTGATAAGTTTGAATTGGTCTTTGTGGTGTTAAGTTTGATCCAGTTTGAATTGGTGTTTGTTGATGTTAAGTTTGACAAGTTTGAATTGGTCTTTGTTGGTGTTAGGTTTGACAAGTTTGAATTGGTCTTTGTTGGTGTTAGGTTTGATAAGTTTGAATTGGTCTTTGTTTAGATGTTAGGTTTGGATGCAAATTCGTTTGAATTGGTCTTTGTTGGTGTTAGGTTTGATAAGTTTGAATTGGTCTTTGTTGGTGTTAGGTTTGGACAAGTTTGAATTGGTCTTTGTTGGTGTTAGGTTTGGACAAGGTTGAATTGGTCTTTGTTGGTGTTAGGTTTGGACAAGGTTGAATTCGAGGTTTGGACAAGGTTGAATTGGTCTTTGTTGGTGTTAGGTTTGGACAAGGTTGAATTGGTCTTTGTTGATGTTAGGTTTGGACAAGGTTGAATTGGTCTTTGTTGGTGTTAGGTTTGGACAAGGTTGAATTGGTCTTTGTTGATGTTAGGTTTGGACAAGGTTGAATTGGTCTTTGTTGGTGTTAGGTTTGGACAAGGTTGAATTGGTCTTTGTTGGTGTTAACAAGGTGTTAGGTTTGATAAAGTTTGAATTGGTCTTTGTTGAATTGTATTTGTTAGGTTTTAGGTTTGGATAAGTTTGAATTGGTCTTTGTTGATGTTAGGTTTGGACAAGGTTAATTTTTTGTTGATAAGTTTGAATTGAATTGGTCTTTGTTGGTGTTAGGTTTGGACAAGGTTGAATTGGTCTTTGTTGATGTTAGGTTTGGACAAGGTTGAATTGGTCTTTGTTGGTGTTAGGTTTGGACAAGGTTGAATTGGTCTTTGTTGGTGTTAGGTTTGGACAAGGTTGAATTGGTCTTTGTTGATGTTAGGTTTGGACAAGGTTGAATTGGTCTTTGTTGATGTTAGGTTTGGACAAGGTTGAATTGGTCTTTGTTGGTGTTAGGTTTGGACAAGGTTGAATTGGTCTTTGTTGATGTTAGGTTTGGACAAGATTGAATTGGTCTTTGTTGGTGTTAGGTTTGGGTGTTACAAGGTTGAATTGGTCTTTGTTGATGTTAGGTTTGGACAAGGTTGAATTGGTCTTTGTTGGTGTTAGGTTTGGACAAGGTTGAATTGGTCTTTGTTGGTGTTAGGTTTGGACAAGGTTGAATTGGTCTTTGTTGGTGTTAGGTTTGGACAAGGTTGAATTGGTCTTTGTTGGTGTTAGGTTTGGACAAGGTTGAATTGGTCTTTGTTGATGTTAGGTTTGGACAAGGTTGGAAAGATTGAATTGGTCTTTGTTGATGTTAGTTTGGACAAGGTTTGTTAGACAAGGTTGAATTGGTCTTTGTTGGTGTTAGGTTTGGACAAGGTTGAATTGGTCTTGCACCGCGTCGAATCAATTGGACGCAGGGATCCCAGTAACAAAATGACATCGTGGCATAAGAACACCCACCATGGGCGTAATCGAGCAGAGGGACAAGTTTGATTTGATTTGATTTGATTTGATTTGATTTGATTTGATTTGATTTACCTGCGTCTTTGTGTTTTCGATAGGATTTTGTTCATTTTTCCCAGACTGCCCTGTAAAAAACCAAGAAATCTTCAACGGACACAGAATGTTTTGACCTTCATCTCTTTGTATCGTCTGTGTCTAATGCGACTTCGTGTTGATATGCCTATCTCGACCAGGGAGTAGATTTTACTCCAAAAGAAAACCCGAAATTATTTTTCATGCATTAAAGGAGCTTTAATTTACCCCGTTTAGGTTGAGAAGCCGACACCTTGCCTATGGACCACCGAGTCTCCCTGTCAGAGGAAGCAGGGGAGAGGACCCCTTCTCCCCTCCTCCCTTCCCCCTATTCCAGCCTGGAAGGCATCACTGTGGAGGGCTACAAGCTGCAGGGGTTGGTGATGACTGCATGTTGCCTCAGTGTCAGAGCTCCAGATCGTTCTGACAGGTTTCTCGGTACGCCTGCCTGTTGAGTGCTTCATACCAAAATTGTGGATAATATAATTTACCTTTGTGTCTGTAACTATTAGCTTAACTCATTTATACCTGTGTCGATTTAGGAATGTACAGCGAACTTATTTTCCTACAAGCAGAAAGTCATGGAGAAGATGCTGTTCAAAACTTTTTCTTAACAGTGCGTTGTGGTTAGAAAACTTACAACAACACCAATAGAGAACAGCAGCGTCTCATGAAACTAAAGCGACATATCTTCCGATATTTTCAAAGCAGGTTCCTTTGACACCTGATTTCCATAGTTGGCTTGGAAAAATCTCATTAGCTGTCACACCACCGTGAAATGTAGTGCTTGAATCTCATTAGCCTGCCAACCGTCTGTCAGCGATGGATCTCGGTCGACAAAGGGATGGAGAGAAGCGCACAAAAGGTAAGGAGAGACGTGCGTGGTCCAAGGCAGAGACAGTCTATGAAGTGAAGTGGTGAACAGCTACAGAGTTTATTAGATTCATTGAAGACAATGGCGACATATAAGGACGGTGGAAGGCAGGGGACATAACGGTAGAAAGGGAAAAGAGAAAATTAGAAAGACAGATGGATAAACAGATAAATTGAATAGATATATAGACATATAGATAGACATAATATATATATATATATATATATATATATATATATATATATATATATATATATATTGATAGATATATATTGATAGATAGATAGACAGATATATATATATAGATAGATAGATAGATAGATAGATAGATAGATAGATATATGGATAGATATATAGTTAGATATATATATATATATATATATATATATATAGATAGATAGATAGATAGATAGATAGATAGATAGATAGATAGATAGATAAATAGATAGATAGATAGATAGATAAATAGATAGATAGATAAATAGATAGATAGATAGGTAGATAGACAGATAGATGGATAGACAGACAGGTAGATAGATAGATAGATAGATAGATAGATAGATAGATAGATAGATAGATAGATATGTAGATAGATAGATAGATAGATAGATAGATAGATAGACACAAACAGACAGACAAACAGACAGACACAGAGAGGCAGATATGACAGACAGACAGAGATAAAGCTGAAGACAAAGACATTCAACGGGGAGAAACCTTAACATTAAATGCTATGGAAATCATTATACAAACTACCATCCTACAATTGACGTACCTTCAGAGCTAGCTAGTTGTAAACAATAAAATACTCTCTATGGGGAATGTGGGTTTAGCAGGACTTATACAGCAGCTATTCCGTCAGGGTTCGAAAGCAGGTTTAGGAACAGGGCTAGAGCGCGAGAGATGCGAGCGGAAGAGGTGGGGTGGGGGGAGGTTATTTCTGATAAGCGTATGCACTGTTTGTTGCCTAGAGATAATATTTCCCACGTACAAAGATGCTAGCACTCATCGTTCATTATGCGATAACGAGGCTGTAGAATTGTATCGTGATTCTTTAAGGGGCAGCAACTCACCATTTTTTTGTGATTTTGTGTTTGTTTCTTCCCTTTTTTATATCTAGGATAGATCTTAACAGTCTTTTCGCAATTATCTTCTTTTCTCTATAATATTATACTTAAAATGAAAGACCCCCACTCCAAAGAAACCCCCCTCCCAAAAAAAAAACCAATCAACCCCAAACAATATCAATGATGACCACTTTGGATGACAATTGACCATAACGTATAAAGAACAACGTGATTCATATGCTTACACGTAAGTGTTGCAACAGCCCAATGCAATGTTGGACCTTAATGATCTATTAGTGATGCTAAAAGATAACCCATATATTTGAGGGGACAGGTGAGATCATTATTATATTATAGGCTATTAATATATATATATATATATATATATATATATATATATATATATATATATATATTGTTCTGAGTTGGTCATTCTTTGTTCGCCAAAGGCTCTATTGCCGGGGGACTCGGTAGTCCAGAGGTAAGGTGTCGACTTCTCAACCAAAAGTTAGTGGGTTCGAGCCCTGCATACGGTTGAAAAAGTTTTCTTAATTTTTTTCTAACAAAATCTACCCTCCCCCACTGGTTCAGGTAAATGTATCGACACCTAGTCCATCGGACACAGACGATAAAAGGAGGTCCCCTTTGTGTCACCTCACAACACTTTGTGCACGTTAAAGATCCCTTGGCTGTTTACAGGGCAGTCCGGGCAAAATTTAAAATCCTACCTAAACCTCCGAGGTCACTTTAGTTGTGGATGTGGGTAAATCTAATCAAATAACAAATCAGCTCTGTGTCCAGGCAACTAAGAGTAGCCATGTTTTGATAATAGATTATAATAAATGATCCCAAAATTATTTTCATTTAAGAAATTTTTCTATCAGAAGTGTCGTTTAATTGTTGGAAACCTCATGGTTTCATACATCTAAGCCGCCATTGTGAACGGGTACTGTAATTACACATTATGTGGAATAGTACAGTTCACGCTTACTTGTGTAACCTCAGTATCGAATTCTCCTCGATCTAATGATCGTACTTGGAATCACTCGTGGTGTAGCATGGTTGTGTGTTAACAATCACAAACTAGTGTGCTACAATTTTATACTTTTTCTGGTATTCAAATCATATTTTATCAAATTGAGATTCTTTGATGTGTTGTTTGTCCTATACATGACATGTTAGTGTAAAGCGCTCAAATGTTTATCTAGTATTGATGACGAGTGCTATCATAGACATGTATTTTATTATTATTACTATTATTGAATGTTTACCTAGTGTCCAGGCTGTGGGTTTGAGACTGGTCTGTTGGTTTGTTTTTACGACAATGTTGTTGTCTTATTTATAAAGTAGGTAGGTCTAAAACAATTTATTTATAAACTAGACATTGTAGGTTTGAAACAATTTATTTATAAACTAGACATTTTATTTGAAACTTATAAACTAGACATTGTAGGTTTGAAACTTATAA
>JAXRKP010001948.1:7500-45000 GCA_037039925.1 Doris montereyensis | reverse complement strand
AAACAAAACGAAAAGTGGCAGATGAAACACTCCTCAGTTGTACTGAAGAGGTCTGTGGTAGAAAACAAAATTAAAGGAGATAGGAAAAAGAAGAGCATGGTGGAATGAGAACGTCAAGACTAAGATCAGAGGAAACAAGCATACCTGGAAGAAATACTTGCAAACAAAGAGACCAGAGGATAGAATAGATTACGTGAATAAATGACTATTGCCAAAGAGGAAGTTAGGAAAGCAAAACAGAAACAATGGGAAGTGTTTGAACAAAGACTTCAAGAAAGCTATCAAAGAAATCAAAAGCTGTTCTGGTCAGCAATGAAGAGCATGAGAAAGACCAAAGCATGCTCAATAAGACAAATTAAGGATGCCAAAGGACAAATAATGAAAGAAGACAGCGAAATCATGGAAAAAGCATTTTCACCAATTACATAATCCCTCCAGAACGTATGAAACAAGGACTAAAGAACAATTAGTAAGAGTAACAAGTAATCCAGAGGAGACAGCTGGACAGCTGAAGATGTAGATATATCAATGGAAGAAATCCAAACAGCTATAAGAAAAGTGAAATCAGGAAAATCCCAAGGAGCAGATCAAGTTTATCCAGAAAGGATTAAAAACCAAGTGAGAGGCAGACAAACTACTACATGCAATATGCCAACAAGCATGGACGTCCAAACAGGTGCCAGACGAGTTGAAGAAGGGAACGGTAGTACCAATACATAAGAAGGGATCTATGAAATGCTTAAACTATAGGGGGATATCACTACTTAGCATTCCAGGAAAAGTATATGCAGGATACTGGAAATGAGACTAAGGAAAAGAGTAGACGATCAGATCGAAGAGCATCAGAGTGGATTTAGACAAGGAAGAAGTGTACAAGACCACATATTTACAATTAAACAAATAATAGAAAAATTCTTTGAGAGAAACATTGCCCTGCACCTGTGCTTTATTGACTTATAAAAGGCATTTGACACTGTGAGGAGGGACAAACTATGTCATTCCTTAAAAGAACACAATGCACAGCAAAGTTTACTAAAAGCCATTCAAGTTTTTACAATAAACCAATATGGGAAGTGAGAGTAGCTGGAAAAATATCTGCAGAATTTGATGCAGATATAGGAGTAAGACAGGTTTGTATCCTATGTCCTCTTTTGTTTATCACATTTATAAATTCAATCGCAAAGGCATCCTCAAAAATGAAGAAAATGAATGTAGGTATGTGGATGCTCAAACTAGTAAATGTATCCATGCCTTCATTTGCCGATGATTTAGTTCTGTTTGGAAAATCAGAAAGTGACCTTCAGTCGAATATCAACATTATGAACAATGAACTAAATAAAAGAGGAATGAGAGTAAATGCAAAGAAAACCAAAACAATGCTAGTAACTAGGAAGCTAAAACATACAAATCTTAAATTGGGCAGGGAGAATTCAGAACAAGTTCAAAGCTACAATTACCTAGGAGTAAAGATTGACTCAAGTAAAACTAAGAGAATAAATCAGCCAGAGAATCAAAGCGGCAAGTGTAATATATAACCATCTAGGAAAGGCATTTGCAGGTAAGCAAGAATTGTTAACAAAAACCAAAATGGCAGTATACAATACAGTCTATGTCCTACTCTTCTCTATGAAAGCGAAACCTGGACCTTTGCCAGTAGAGAATAAAGTAGAGTACAGGCAGCTGAAATGACATGTCTAAGAAGTGTAGTAAGGAAAACTAAAAGAGACAAAATCAGAAACACAACGATAAGAGATCAAACCAAAGCAGATGGCATAAGAACTAAGATAGAAGCAAATCAATTGAGATTAGGGCATGTAAACAGAATGAATGACAATGGAATAGCTAAATCAGTATACAGTGCTAAAGCCCAAGGGAAAAGACCAAAAGGCAGACCTCAGAGAAAGGGGAAGAAGATATAAAAGAGGAATTGAAGCATATAACGTTTTTGAAGGAAGCAAAAAATGCCTGGACAGGGCATCCTGGAGAAAGATCATCATGGGCATCTGAACCCATACACCGAAAGGTAGAATGGGAACTGATAAAGAAAGAAAGAAAATAAAAAATAAAATGAAAAATGTAACGGCAAAGGAAAAAACAATTAAAAACACAAGGGAAAAGTCAAATGAAAAGACAAATGAAAAGAAACATGAAAAAAAAACCCAATAAAAAGACAAATTAAAAAAAAAAAATCAAAAAATAAATTTAAAAAACATTAAAAACACATAAAAAGGCATATGAAAAGACATAAAATGACAAGGGTGAAGACAGATTAAAAAACAAGGGATAAGATAATGAAAAGACAACCGATACGACACATTAAAAAACAGTAAAAAGACAATGATAACCAATAAAAAGACAAAAAGACAAATAACGAGAAACATAAAAGACAAAAGAAAAAGAGAAAAATAAGTAGACAAATGAAAAGACAAATGAAAGGACAAATGAATAAACAAATAAAAAGACAGATAAATAGACAGGTGAACAAACACATGAAAAGACAAATAAAAAGACAGATAAATAACAAACAAACACATGAAAAGACTGATAAAAAGTCAAATGGAAGACAAACAAAAGAGACAAAAAGAAAAGACAAATGAAAAGACATAAAAGACAAATGAAAAGACGGATAAAAGACAAATGAAAAGACATGAAAAGACAAATGAAAAGACATGAAAAGACAAATGATAAGACATGAAAAGACAAATGAAAAGACATGAAAAGACAAATGAAAAGACAGTTAAAAGACAAATGAAAAGACATGAAAAGACAAATGAAAAGACAAATAAAAAGACAAATGAATGATATATGAAAAGGCAGATAAAAAAAACAAATGAAAAGACAGCTAAAAAGCAACCGAAATTACAGATAAATGAAAAGACAAATGAAAAGACAAATGAAAAGACAAATAACAAATCAAATAAAAAAACAAATGAACAAAGAAATGAAAAGAGAAATGAAAAGACAAATGAAAATAAAAATATAAAGACAAATGAACAAACAAATGAAAAGAGAAATGAAAAGACAAATGAAAATAAAAATATAAAGACAAATGAACGAACAAATGAAAAGAGAAATGAAAAGACAACTGAAATGACACATAAAAAACAACCGAAAGGAAAGATAAAAAGACAAATAAAATGAGAACTGAAATAACGGATACAATGACAAATAATAAGACAAATGAAAAGACAAATGAACAAACAAACGAAATGACAAATGAAAAGACAAATAAAAAGACAAATGAAATGACAACCGAAATGACAGATAAAAAAACAGCTGAAATGGCAGATAAAATGACAAATAAAAAGACAAATGAAAAGACAAATGAAAAGACAAAATAAAAAATAAAAATTTTAAAAGGAAAAGACAAATGAAAAGACAAATGAAAAGACAAAATGGAAAGATAAATAATAAGACAAATCAAAAGAGATATGAACAAACAAATGAAAAGACAAATAAAGAGACAACTGGAAGGACAGATAAAAAAGATAACTGAAATAGCAGATAAAAATACAAATTAAAAGAGAAATGAAAAGACAAAATGAAAAGACAAATGAAAAGACAAATGAAAAGACAAAATTAAAAGACAAAATGAAAAGACGAAGGAAAAGACTAAATAAAAAGACAAATGAAAAGACAAAATAAAAAGACAAATGAAAAGACAAATGAAAAGACAAATGAAAAGACAAATTAAAAGACAAATGAAAAGACAAAATGAAAAGATAAATTAAAAGACAAATGAAAAGACAAATGAAAAGACAAATGAAAAGACAAAATGAAAAGACAAATTAAAAGACAAATGAAAAGACAAAATGAAAAGACAAATGAAAAGACAAATAAAAAGATAAAATAAAAAGACAAATGAAAAGAGAAATGAAAAAAAGACAAAAAAAGAGAAATGAAAAGACAAATGAAAAGAGAAATGAAAAGACAAATGAAAAGAGAAATGAAAAGACAAAATGAAAAGACAAATGAAAAGAGAGATGGCAGCGCAGTCTTTTCTCATGACGACGAGGTGGATGCCCACCCAGAGGTCGCGGGTTCGATTCTCTTGGCATTCAAAGATTATTTTTTTCTGTCTATTGTTTTGTGTTTAATCTAGTCCTTGTTTCTGCGAGGCTTCTATGTTATAACATGTTATTGTACTCTATCAGTAAATAAACTAATATGGTATAATTTAGAATAATAAACGGTCACCAAACTCTGCTTCTCTGTCGCCACTACATTTCATACTCCCTCCGCACACTTCCTCCCTACCCCCCCTCCGCCCTCCCCCGCTGTCTCCTTCTCCTTCAAAGTACCTCGATTTTGTCTTTGCTTAAGACATTATTTGGCTGTATTGCAGACGTCACAATAACAAGCGACATTTTCAGTTGGACATCTTGAGGAGGAAACATGTATTCTCAAGTTGAAATTGCGTTCTTCGCTTTGTCTCTACTTTAACGGATAATTTGTATGGAAGTATTGATAACCTTGTTGATAATATCAGTCTGGCTTTTAAATTGTTCATAATAGTGCATTTGTATATGTACCCCTTTTTCTCTTCTATTCCATCTCATCTCTAGTTTCCATCGCCCTCCCTCTCTCCTCTCTCTTTCTCTCTCTCTCTCTCCTCTCTCTCCTCTCTCTCTCTCTCTCTCTCTCTCTCTCTCTCTCTCTCTCTCTCTCTCTCTCTCTCTCTCTCTCTCTCTCTCTCTCTCTCTCTCTCTCTCTCTCTCTCTCTCTCTCTCTCTCTCTCTCTCTCTCTCTCTCTCTCTCTCTCTCTCTCTCTCTCTCTCTCTCTCTCTCTCTCTCTCTCTCTCTCTCTCTCTCTCTCTCACACACACACACACACACACATACACACACACGCAGACACACTCTCTCTCATTCGCACACATTTTCTCTCACTCTCTTCACGCGAATATCGATCATTAAACTTCGTTCGTTTTAACTTGCCAAAACCAAGGAGAGTGCCACACCACAAGTAAAGAAAAGACAAGGAGAAAGAAGGAACAACACGTACTTAAAAAGACTGAAGAGGGAACCGGAAACAAAGGATTGAGAAGAAAAGTACTAGGCAGCCAGCCTCGTCCAGGACAAGCATAGTGGCGTTCAGTGATCTGGCGGCCTTCGAGGTGGTCTTGCTTGCCAGCGTTCTGATTGACTGACAATCTGAGCCTCAACACTGAAGCTAAATTATTAATGAGAGTGTTAAGAGGCGAGGCAGCCTTGTGCGGTGCCTTGCTGTTACTGAACGCTACCCTGAAAAGGCCACCAAAACAGAGATCGATTTCTTCTTTAGAATCAAATATTTCCTAAACGTTCGAAAGAGGACTAAGTGTTAGCTTGTCATTTGAAGATTGTTGTATTTTGGTTTCGTTTCATTTCGGTTCTTTTCCACTTAAATTTGCAGCTGTATTGATCCTTATTTTGGCTTTTTCCATCGCCCTGGCACAGATGGTTCTGGTGCCGCTCGTTTTGCCAGTTCCTGTTGTTCCTTTTCTGTGACGCACAAGTGGAAAATACGTCCTCGGAATGGTGGTCTTAATAATCATTTCCAACAGTTTTAGGTCGAAAGTGTAAGTTTTTGCCTGGACTCAGATGACAGTTGACCCATTGACAATTTTTTTTTTATCAGGAAGAATTAAGTCCATAGATACATGGAGATATTCACTGATGGACTCAACTATAATTGAATTAATACATGGAGATATACACTGATGGACTCAACTATAATTGAATTGATACATGGATACATGATGAGATTGATACATGGAGATATACACTGATGGACTCAACTATAATTGAATTGATACATGGAGATATTCACTGATGGACTCAACTATAATTGAATTGATGCATGGAGACATTCACTGATGGACTCAACTATAATTGATGGACATTGATGGCAACTATAATTGAATTGATGCATGGAGATATTCATTGATGGACTCAACTATATTTGAATTGATGCATGGAGATATTCATTGATGGACTCAACTATAATTGAATTGATACATGGAGATATTCATTGATGGACTCAACTATAATTGAATTGATGCATGGAGACATTCACTGATGGACTCAACTATAATTGAATTGATGCATGGAGACATACATGGACTCAACTATAATTGAATTGATACATGGAGACATTCACTGATGGACTCAACTATAATTGAATTGATGCATGGAGACATTCACTGATGGACTCAATTATAATTGAATTGATATATGAAGACAATCACTGATGGTCTCACTGATTATTATATTAATTCATGGAGAGACTCAATGATGAATATAGGTGAAATACGACAATAAGTGACACCTCCACTAATAAAGACATAACAAACACGTGACGTTTCGGGTACAACTCTTCGATTTGATGGATACAGTGATTATTTTATTGATAGACGGAGAGACACCATGATGGTTCTAATGGTTATTGTATTGATACATGGAGAGACACACTGATGGTTGCAATAGTTATTGTATTGATACATAGAGAGACACACTGATGGTTGCAATAGTTATTGTATTGATACATGGAGAGACACACTGATGGTTCCAATGGTTATCGTATTGATACATGGAGAGACACACTGATGGTTGCAATAGTTATTGTATTGATACATAGAGAGAAACACTGATGGTTGCAATAGTTATTGTATTGATACATGGAGAAAAAATGATGGTTACAATAGTTATTGTATTGATACATGGAGAGATAAAATGATGGTTACAATAGTTATTGTATTGATACATAGACAGGCACACTGACGGACTCGATGATTATTGTATAGATACATAGAGACACTCACAGAGCCACTCGGGGATTATTGTTTTGATACATGAAAAAACTCACTGATAGACTCAGTGATTATTGTATTCATACAAAGAAACACTCACTGATAGACTCAATTATTATTGTATACATACATGGAAACACTCACTGATAGACTCAATTATTATTGTATACATACATGGAAACACTCACTGATAGACTCAGTGGTTATTGTATAGATACATGGAAACACACACTGATAGACTCAGTGATTATTGTATTGATACATGGAAACACTTGTAGACTCAATTATTATTGTATTGATACATGGAAACACTCACTGATAGACTCAATTATTATTGTATTGATACATGGAAACACTCACTGATAGACTCAATTATTATTGATAGAAACACTCACTGATAGACTCAATTATTATTGTATTGATACATGGAAACACTCACTGATAGACTCAATTATTAATGTATTGATACATGGAAACACTCACTGATGGACTCAGTGATTATTGTATTGATACATGGAAACACTCACTGATAGACTCAATTATTATTGGAAACACTCACTGATAGACTCAATGATTATTATTGTATTGATAGACATTATTGGGAAACACTCACTGATTAACTCGCTAATTATTGACATCATTCAATGATTATTATTGTACAAATACATGGAAACACTCACTGATAGACTCAGTGATTATTGTACAAATATATGGAAACACTCACTGATAGACTCAGTGAGTATTGTACAAGTAAATGGAAACACTCACTGATTAACAATTATTGTACAGAGATACATGGAAACATTCACTGATGGACTCAATTATTATTGTACAAGTAAATGGAAACACTCAGTGATAGACTCGTTAATTATTGTAAAAGTGAGCACTTTACATCTTTTGTTTTTAATATGGTATCGGCATTTTAGCTGGTCTTCTTTCTTTCTTGCTTGCTTTCTTATTTTCTTTCTATCTTTCTTTCTTTCTTTCTTTCCTTTTTTTTTTTCTTTCTTTCATTTTTTAACTCGTTCTTTCCTTTTTTTGTCTTCATTTCTTACCTTATTTCTTTTTTTCAGTTATTCTTTCTTTTTTTTGTGTCTTCTTTTCTTTTTTTCTTTCATTCTTTTTTTCGCTCAGTCTTTCTTTTATTCGTGTCTGGGTTTTTTTCATTCTTTCCTTCATTTTTTTTCTTGTGAGTCAAAGGACTTGTTGAAATTGAAGAATAATGACATGAATCAGGACATAAATAACGATATCAATAATGACATAAATAATTATATCAATAATGACATAAATAATGACATCAATAATGATATCAATAGTGCCAGCAATAATGATATCAATGATGACATAAATAATTATATCAATAATGACATCAATAATGATATCAATAATGATATCAGTAATGACATAAATAATGATATCAATAATGATATCAATAAGGACATAAGTAATGGCATGAATAATGAAATGATTAATGACATTAATACTGACATGAATAATAACATGAGTAATGACATAAATAATGACATAAATACTGACATGAATAATAACATCAATTATGACCTGAATAATGAAATGAATAATGACATGAATAATGACATGAACACTGACATGAATAATAACATGAATTACGAAATGAATAATGACATCACTCATGAAATATTATAAAAGTGATGACATGGGGTATGACAAGAATAATGACATCAATTAGGTCACGAATAAGGATATGAATAATGACATGAATAATGACATCAATTAGGTCACGAATAAGGATATGAATAATGACATGAATAGTGACATCAATTAGGTCACGAATAAGGATATCAATAATGACATGAATAGTGACATCAATTAGGTCACGAATAAGGATATGAATAATGACATGAATAGTGACATCCATTAGGTCACGAATAAGGATATGAATAATGACATGATACATGGCATGAATAATGACATGAATAGTGACACGAGTTATGACATGAATAATGACATGAATAATGACATGAATAATGATATGAATAATGACATGAATAATGACATGAATAATGAAGGTACTTAGCTTTGTTGATAACGCGCTCTCTTGTCAAGGGGAGACAATGGGCTGCCAAAGCAAATATCAATATTTAGATTTCATTGGTGTGCAAAGTTTTGTTTTACTGTCTATTTCCTTGTATTTGTCTCATCTTTTTCCCTACTTGACCTAACTATTGTTTTGCGTCATTATTACGCATTGATATGATTGCTAATAAGATTCACATCAATGATTATAATAAACGAAGTATCAAGGCATTTCATTAAAAATAAAGTTTAAAGAATTGTTCTTTTTTAAAAGATGGGTTTATAGTCCGTATCCCCGCACAATTGCAGGCTCACCTACTATAGATCATTCATCCCCAAGCAAGTCATTTCGATCAAAGTCCTTCTCAACTTCCGAGGGGAGCATACAGTACACAAGCCTGTTAGGCTTTCGTACTAACACTCAGACAAGTTTTTTTTTTCTCTACCTATATCTCGGTACTCATTCACACCTGAGTCAAGTGAGGAAATTAGAGTGAAGTACCTTTCCTAAGAGTACAAAGTTGTGAGAAAAAAATACACTTGTGTCAGCCGTGCGGCTCAAATCAGTGTGGTCGTGATTACCAGTCCACAACACTACGGTTCAGCTACAATGCCGCATACTTTTTATAAACTACTTTTAACGTCGATGAAAATATTTCCCACAGACAGTAAAAATTGTGTATTGACCAAGCTAATGTTGGAATTAAAATAACATGCAGCAAAATCGTTTTGTTTTAAATGGCATCAGCTACAACATACCACATCAACGTCAACATCTTATAACACTATTTAATACCAATAGTGCAAGATTTATCAGGGCAAGACATAATGGGATGGTTAAAGGTGAACGATTTTTGTTTTCATCAGCAAACAAATTTGCCAATTAATCAACATACTTTATTTACTAAAATCAAAGCTATAGCGAACAATCAAAGAACATTAACCAGAAAAACACAGCATCACGAACATGCATAAATACGATTTCTCCCCCCCCCCACATCTTGTGAACGAGGCTGGTTCGTGTTAGAGCTGGCACACACAATGAATCACATCTGGTTAAAGAGTCAGGGTCGTGTAAGAGCTGGCACACGCAATGAATCACATCTTGTGAACGAGTCTGGGTCGTGTCAGAGCTGGCAGACACAATGAATGACATCTTGTGTACTGGTCTGGGTTGTGTTAGAGCTGGCACACACAATGAATGACATCTTGTGTACTAGTCTGGAAATGTTGTGTGTGTTAGAACTGGCACACACAATGAATCACATCTTGTGAATGAGTCTGGGTCGTGTCAGAAATGGCAGACACAATAAATGACATCTTGTGTACCAGTCTGGGTCGTGTGTGTTAGAACTGGCAAACGCAATGAATCACATTTTGTGAACGAATCTGGGTCGTGTTAGAACTGGCAGACACAATAAATGACTTATCAAGCACACAAACAGTGATGGAAGAGTCAAATTTATAAAGCACAGACAAACAGTGATGAAAGAATCAAACTTATAAAGCCCAGACAAACAGTGATGGAAGAATCAAACTTATAAAGCACAGTCAAATAGTGATGGAAGAATCAAACCTATAAAGCACAGACAAACAGTGATGGAAGAGTCAAATTTATAAAGCACAGACAAACAGTGATAGAAGAGTCAAATTTATAAAGCACAGACAAACAGTGATAGAAGAGTCAAATTTATAAAGCACAGACAAACAGTGATGGAACTATTAAACTTATAAAGCACAGACAAATAGTGATGGAAGAATCAAACTTATAAAGCACAGACAAATAGTGATGGAAGAATCAAACCTATAAAGCACAGACAAATAGTGATGGAAGAATCAAACTTATAAAGCACAAACAAATAGTGATGGAAGAATCAAACTTATAAAGCACAGACAAATAGTGATGGAAGAATCAAACTTATAAAGCAAACAGACAAACAGTGATGGAAGAATCAAACCTATAAAGCACAGACAAACAGTGATGGAAGAATCAAGCCTATAAAGCACAGACAAACAGTGATGGAAGAATCAAACCTATAAAGCACAGACAAGCAGTGATGGAAGAGTCAAATATATAAAGCACAGACAAACAATGATGGAAGAGTCAAATTTATAAAGCACAGACAAATAATGATGGAAGAGTGAAACTTATAAAGCACAGACAAATAGTGATGGAAGAGTCAAACTTATAAAGCACAGACAAATAGTGATGGAAGAATCAAACTTATAAAGAACAGACAAATAGTGATTGAAGAATCAAACTTATAAACACAGACAAATAGTGATGGAAGAGTCAAACTTGTAAAGAACAGACAAATAGTGATGGAAGAGTCAAACTTGTAAAGAACAGACAGATAGTGATGGAAGAGTCAAACTTGGGAAGAACAGACAAATAGTGATGGAAGAGTCCAACTTGTAAAGCACAGACAAACAGTGAGGGAGGAGTCGCTGAAAAGCGATAAACAAGAACATGAGACATTACAAAAATCCCGCAAGAATAAAGACAAAACAAATGCAGAGGAATCAACAGAAAAAATAATCTTAGACGTCATTACAATCGATCCAACACCCTGTACTTCAGCCTGGCTATCCACAGAGAATTCCCTACGAAAAATGTTTACCGTGAACTTTGCTATGGTCAAGATTGTTTTTGCTGTCTGTTTCTCTCTATTTGTCCTGTCTTTTTTTTTACGGAGGCTAAATGTTATTTTTTACAACAGAGGCAGTGTGTCCCATAAGGGCAGTTAGGTTCCAGGCCATTTCCCCAGCCGGTGTTTTTGGTTTTTGATTTAATTTGATTTGATTGGATTAGAATTGATTTCATTTAATTTATGTTGCGTTGCATTTCCTTTTATTTGATTTGATTTTATTTCATTTGTTTCTACTGACATCCTCGACCTAGATGATCTCGGGAGTTTTGGTAGGAATTTTGATTTTTGCCCTGACTGCTGGGTAAACAGCCACGGGATTTGTAACGTGCACAGCGTTGTGCTCTGCACATATGACCATTTTATTTTCCATCACCAATGTGACTAGATATTGATTCACCTACCTAGTCCAGGAGTGGCAGGGGAGGGGGGATACTAAAACAAATACTTAGAGAACATATGTCAACCTGCCAGGACTTCAGCCCATTACATTTTGGTTGATAGGCCGACACCTTGCCGCAGACTACAGGGTGGTAGTATTAGCGTAATCTGTGATAAAGATGCGTCATCAGTCTTTTGAAATATATTAGAAACCACAATTAAAGTCAAAAGAGAAATAGGAGGCAAGACGTAAAACAACAGTTACAAATTGTGAGCTTTTGCAAAAGAAGATTAATGAAGCAACGTTCGCCCATAGATAGGTTGTAGATGATGATGGTGACGATGATGAGGAGGACAGTTTGTGGTGTAAAATGACTCAGCAGTAAAAGGTTTTACCAACAATCAATTCATTGAAATGAAGTGGTCACACGTTGAAATCCTACTCAATACGCGTTATTTTGAAAATCACAATGTCCACAAACTTTCAAACATATCTTGAAAATCACAATGTCTACAAACCTCTGATGATTTCTTGAATATTACAATGACTACAAACCTCAAAGATATCTTGAAAATGACAATGTCCACAAACCTCAAAGATATTTTGAAAATCGCAATGTCCACAAACCTCAAAGATATCTTGAAAATCACAATGTCAACAAACTTTCAAACATATCTTGAAAATCACAATGTCTACAAACCTCTGGCTTGAATATCACAATGACAACAAACCTCAAAGATATCTTGAAAATCACAATGACTACAAACCTCAAACATATCTTGAAATCACAATGTCTACAAACCTCTGAAGATATCTTGAAAATCACAATGTCTACAAACCTCAAAGATATCTTGAAAATCACAATGTCTATAAACCTCAAAGGTATCTTGAAAATCACAATGTCTACAAACCTCAAAGATATCTTGAAAATCACAATGTCTACAAACTTCAAAAATGTCTTGAAAATAACATTGTCCACAATCCTCAAAGACATCTTGAAAATAACAATGTCCACAATCCTCAAAAATGTTTTGAAAAACACAATGTCTTCAAACGTCTGAAGATGTATTGAAAATCACAATGGCTATAAACCTCTACCAAGCTCTTGGTAATCACAATGTCTACAAATCTCTGAAAATATCACCCTCAGTTATTGCATACCCAAAGACAAATAGCGAGGCAAGGGATCATGCATCTTTTTTATATCCTGTTATGCAATCAGGGTGTGGAGGGGAGATGTAATTGTTGAATGTGGACCAGGCGTGTTACCCTGTAGATGAACATGTAGTTATTTTGGAGGGTCTCATTGACTCCGTCGATCTAACTTCTTCTTGGTGTTTCTCTTGCCTTGGATACATTAAACTTCATGCTGCAGGCCTTTGAGGATGGCTGCTGGGGCCTCATTTCTGTGACGTGTCTAAACCATTTGATTTGTTGTCTTTCAATATAAAATATAATTTGCACACTTGATTCGTGGCGTATAAGTGTCCAGTAAGGACCTGAAATAGATGCTAAATGTTGTATTGTTTTTGTTTACCAAGGGTTGTAAATCTGCGTGATTGAAATAATAATTCATATATAATGAAAACTGTAAGTAGTTACATTTTGAAAACAAAAGTCCACATAGAGCCGTTATAACATCAGTGACTGACAATATCTAGAGGATTTGGGATTTAATCCTGATAACACTAGGTCTAGATCTCACATCGTGTTCCTCGGAAAGAAGAGATTAAGTACATTTCATTTAAGGCCCTTACGACCCATGGAGCCAGAGCTTATCCAGATTTCTATGATGTAAATCAGAGAGTTGATAATAATCAGATCGTGGACAAGACGCTAGTTCATCACAGAGTTTTATTGTCAAGATGGTGCTGTAGCCCTTTGCATCTGGGTGAGTGGGTAAATGCGTGCGTGCTAAATGTCTTTCCAATGGGACCCAACGTCGGACCAGGTATTCCTAGGATTCGAACCAGGAACCTCAAGATTCCAGACCCGACAACCTTACAACAAGGCAACCGATGCCACTAGCTTAACGTGTATTTTCCCACTCGATCTGGGTGCAAATGGGTGCCAGCATAACCTGGGAAATACAACCGGCTACGCACTAACATCCTGTCCAATTATGGAATAATATTCCTAATCCCGCCATAGAAATCGAGATAAGCTCCGGTTCCATCGGCTGAAACGAGCATTAGGGAAATTTACTTGTTTACGCTCTTATTTGACTGTTCTCGTCATTTAACAGAAAAATGCAAGCTATTGTTACAGGATGGCCAAATTTCTACGTTTCTCATGACAATTAGAGCCTTAGGAAAGATAAATTTCTAAATGTCATTTCGCGTGACGAAGACAATGGCATTCAGCTTCAAATAACTGGACAATGTGTCGTCCTCACCCCTCCTCCATCAATCTCGAATTCCAGACTCTTTGCATATCCATGTCTAGCAGAAGACATAACGCCACACAAATCGTATCCGTTGATATTACGTAATCGAATGGCAGCTCCTTCGCTGGCTGATGGCACACCGTGAGAGATAAACCCTGCTATATGAACTACTTCGGACACAAAGATAATATTTTTTATCGGATTTTGTTTCTATGTTTGCTTATTGATTGGTTGTTTGGTTTGTCAGCCAAATGTATCAAATTCACCACAGCCAATTTGCACAAAGATATTTGGGGAAAAAGTAGACACATAAATCAAAACAAGAACAACCCCTCTCAAGTTGGTTAAATATTTGGATTTAGATTCACATACAGACATTCCTTTTCTTTTGTTTAGTGTATCGGTATGTGTTTTTGGTACCCATCATATCTAATGACAGAGGATCTCTAGGGTCAGGGAATTTCAGCATTCGGTTTCCATGACAGGTCATCAGCCAATTCAGGCTTAGAGATCAGTGATGTTTGCACTTCCAAGGGTTCGAATCCTCCGACCCATACCCATTATGAAGGCAGAATGAGATGAATCTAGGTATAAAATTTTATATTCCATAACATTTCTTCTTCCTGATTATTTCATGTAAGTATATAATTTGTTGTGAAGTTCTTCTCCATGATTATTTCATGTAAACTATATAACTAGTTGTGACGTTCTTCTCCATGATTATTTCATGTAAGTATATTACTTGTTGTGACGTTCTTCTCCATGATTATTTCATGTAAGTTATTACCAGGTGTGACGTTCTTCTCCATGATTATTTCATGTCAGTATATAACTAGGTGTGACGTTCTTCTCCATGATTATTTCTTGTAAGCATATAACTAAGTTGTGACGTTCTTCTCCATGATTATTTCATGTCAGTATATAACTAGTTGTGACGTTCTTCTCCATGATTATTTCATGTAAGTATATAATTTGTTGTGACGTTCTTCTCCATGATTATTTCATGTCAGTATATTTGTTGTGACGTTTTTCTCCAGATTATTTCATGTAAGTATATAATTTGTTGTGACGTTCTTCTCCATGATTATTTCATGTAAGTATATAATTTGTTGTGACGTTCTTCTCCATGATTATTTCATGTAAGTATATAATTTGTTGTGACGTTCTTCTCCATGATTATTTCATGTAAGTATATAATTTGTTGTGACGTTTTTCTCCATGATTATTTCATGTAAGTATATATTTGTTGTGACGTTCTTCTCCAGGTGTTACGTTTTTCTCCATGATTATTTCATGTATAATTTGTACGTTCTTCCATAATTTCAGGTGTTGTGACGTTTTTCTCCATGATTATTTCATGTAAGTATATAATTTGGTGTTACGTTTTTCTCCATGATTATTTCATGTAAGTATATAACTAGGTGTGACGTTCTTCTCCATGATTATTTCATGTAAGTATATAACTAGGTGTTACGTTTTTCTCCATGATTATTTCTTGTAAGTATATAACTAGGTGTGACGTTCTTCTCCATGATTATTTCATGTAAGTATATAACTAGGTGTTACGTTTTTCTCCATGATTATTTCATGTAAGTATATAACTAGGTGTTACGTTTTTCTCCATGATTATTTCATGTAAGTATATAACTAGGTGTTACGTTTTTCTCCATGATTATTTCATGTAAGTATATAACTAGGTGTTACGTTCTTCTCCATGATTATTTCATGTAAGTATATAACTAGGTGTTACGTTTTTTCTCCATGATTATTTCATGTAAGTATATAATTTGTTGTGACGTTCTTCTCCATGATTATTTCATGTAAGTACTTAACTTGTTCTGACGCCAGTGACCGAGTGGTTAAGATGCCGGACTTGGGATGATGCGTCCAAAATTGTGTCCCGTGCGAGACACATTTAACACGCAATTCCCCACTCGACTCAGGTGCAAATGGGTACCAGCTCTAGCTTAGAGTAAAAACATGCGTCAGACTAACGTCCTATCCAGGAGGTCATCATTCTCACATGTTCCGATTGACAGAAACTAGAGTAGGCTCTGGCATAATGGACTGGAATTCCATTGAAGAAACTTAATTTGTGACTTGTTGCATCTTACACATTTGTAGAGACATCATGTTCAACCAGCTTACACGGAACAGAGATTGTATATCCAAAATTACAAGCACGATAATATCAACTGGACAGGACGCTAGTCTGATGCAGGCTTATAATCCCATGCAGGCTGTTAATCCCATGGACTTCTCCTTCAGAGACTCCGATTCAGTTACGGAATTCCAAATTCAGCATTAAACTGGTTTAAGACGTATCTCACAGATAGGAAACAAGTTGTATCAGTAGGAAGTGCAAAGTCAAGTGCTCAAAACGTCATTTTGGTGTTCCGCGTGATTCTGTGCTAGGCCCTGTACTGTTCATGCTGTACACCACACCACTCAGTAACACAATAAGAAGTCGTGACTTAATGTACCACGTTTATGCAGATGACAGCCAAATCTACGACTGCATCCCTGGCACTAATCAAATGGTGCACACATTGTATCATTGCCATAAGAACTTGAATGATGGTGATAAAACAGAGATCCTGGTCATTGGAAGTAGCAAAACCCTGCCGAAAATAGAACAGCGGGGCAGTGCACAGGTCAGCACCTGTACGGGGAGTAGATGATCCCGCCCTCCACGAGTCTTCTGCTGCCTTGCAGGCAAGTCTTAGCCGACCAAAGGCTAAGTGAGTTAACCCTGACAGAAAATAACAACAAGGCAAGGCAGCAGGAGACTCGTGAAGGGCGAGATCATCTACTCTCCGTAGATGTGCTTATCTGTCCACTGCCCGTTTTGGTCCCACCACGTTGAACAAACTGCCAGCCAGCATCAAACAGTCGTATTCATTACCTGTTTTTATACAAAACCGAGCAAAGCATTTTTTTTCGATCCTATTTTGATGTTTAGAATTATGATATTGTAATTTTTACTGACTTTTGATGTAATTGCAATTGTGCCCAGAGCATCCCTAGTCGGGGGAAGAGCTGCGCATAATAAGTGTCCAATAATATCAATATTATTAGCGTTTGTACCCATATGCACCTGGGTGGAGTGTAGAAAATACCCGTTAAGTGTCTTTCCCAAGGGTCACAACGTCGCACCTAGCTTTGACAGGATTCGAACCTGAGACCTCATGATCCCCAGCCCTACAGCCTAATCGCTTGGCCACCGACACCACAATTTAGATCTGAGTGCAGATTAATAAAAAGATAAAGATGTTGATGTCAACCGGTTAACTAATTCGACAGGTCAAGAACACGAGGTTATAACACATTAGCTCTCTTATAGACGTTTCCAGTTTGCTCAAAGAACTTGCAAAGCTTTGTACACCTGTATAGTAAAGCTTGAAGTTATATATGATGAAAAAAAACACCAAAGCGTGGAATGAAGAATACAGAGCAAAGGTTCAGGCTTTCATAAAGGGATTAGAAAGCAGGGCAAAAAAGTCAATCCACATCTCCGTCACTGATTACCTCCTCCCAACCCCCCCCTCCACCCCCACCCCGACCCTTGTACACCAAAACGTTTTTGTTTGGCTTTCTCGGAGGTTTTTTCTGCTTGTTTTTGGGGGAAGGGGAAATCAACTTCTCTGTCTTTATGTGTGTGTGTGTGTGTGTGTGTGTCTCTCTCTCTCTCTCTCTCTCTCTCTCTCTCTCTCTCTCTCTCTCTCTCTCTCTCTCTCTCTCTCTCTCTCTCTCTCTCTCTCTCTCTCTCTCTCTCTCTCTCTCTCTCTCTCTCTCTCTCTCTCTCTCTCTCTCTCTCTCTCTCTCTCTCTCTCTCTCTCTCTCTCTCTCTCTCTCTCTCTCTCTCTCTCTCTCTCTCTCTCTCTCTCTCTCTCTCTCTCTCTCTCTCTCTCTCTCTCTCTCTCTCTCTCTCTCTCTCTCTCTCTCTCTCTCTCTCTCTCTCTCTCTCTCTCTCTCATGCAAAAGGCCAGACGCTTTTTTAAAAAAGTTATCTGTCCTTGACTTTCTCTCTCTACAAAATTGACAGTGACAACTATTAAGTCTTTGAATGCTATGTTATTATTTCTACACCTCAGATGGCTTCTTTTCTCCCAACTATCATCAGCAGCTCATGTTTATGCATAGGAAATCTGGCCTCATCTTCACGTCTAACTCAACCCAGGTTATTTTCTCCTCACGCTACTCTCCGTGGTGTCAATATTTGAAGGCAAAAACAAACAAAGAAACAAACAAATGAACAAACTACCAACAACGTGAGCAACGCCAACAATATTTGCCTTATCATCAGTTGTTGATGTGTTTCTTTTACCCCAATTGGAGAGCTTTATCAATTTAGCCGTAAATGTCAGTCAGCTCTAGACTTAAGCTGAAAACAGAGTTACAAAATAGGTGCTGTGAGTGTTGCTTTTCCCTAGTGCTGTCATTTGTAATATTATGTCCAAACCCTAGCTCGCTATTTAGGGTGTCGCATGAAAGGTAACCCACGTTGAATTTCATAATGCCCGAATTCTATAAACCACGAGATTGAAACCTGCCCCGAATTCACTTAAATAGTTGTGACCAAGGCATACAAAGTTTCATAAAATTTCCCCCAACTTTTGTTTTCATGACTTATGAGGAATACAAAACAACACACACAAATTTGCTCCAAACTGAAAACTTCAAAACTATCCTCCGCCAACCTGAAGCAACAAAGTAATTCCGAAAATAACGAAATGGAAGCAGAATAATTGGTCCTGAGAGGAAGGTCATATTCAACAAGAATATTAATATGAAACGTGACTCTTTATGAATAGGCTATTGTTATTCCTAAAATTTGTCATCCTCAAAGTGATCTCCTTGTGTTGCATACACATGTGTAGACGTCTTTCAAACTTATTGATGGCATTCCCGCAAATCTGGGGGGGATGTTTGTGATGGATGTATCGATCTTTTGTCTTAGTTGGCTGTTGTCATGTTGGGTGTGTTTATGTAATCTCTGGAATCACAAATTACAGAAAAGGCTGAAACTGGGCACAAAGACGTCAGACGTGATTTAATGACGTTTTCAGATGGTGACGACTAATGCCATTGGAATGAATACAATCTATGAAAAGCTGACAGGCAGAATTCGTAGTGCCAAATTCAAATACGGGTAATCTGTGAATGTGACAAGATGGCTATTTGAAACTTGGCATCCTGTTTCAACAACTATTGTAGTATCCTGTGCCTAAGTTTCATTAAAAATTTACATCTGATCCTCTCACAAAATCATGACGCAAGTGAACTATCTGGGTTTTTTGTTTTGTTTTGCGACATGTAATATATCAAGGGAAGGTTGATATCATAGATTGTGAATATAAAGTAAGATAAAATAAAGATATAACTTTCTTGTCCTAAAGTGGCATATTGTTTTGGTGCTACAATACCTTCAATAAAACATGAAATACAACACACTTTTATTATACATACATTATTCTTCACACACAAACAGCTTACTACATGATTTAAATATGTATAACATAACACACAAGCAAAAAACTACATCTTTCTAATACATGAAAATGTAATGTTTGCAATGAATAGTATTCAAAAGAGAGGTAATGGTAATGAAACTGGGGATGGTAGTCATAACAACGTCACAGATGATGGTAAGAAGGATTTTTAATATAAAAAAATATTTAATGGCACAAAACATAAGTGGGTCTTTTGGAGCATTTGGACATTTTGATTTGTGGTGTTAATGGGTGGTTTTAGTCTGTAGCAATGGCTTCAATTTTCCTGTAACAGTAAGATACATGCATTGTGAGTGTTTGTACTTTGAGATGGTTAATGGGTGGTTTTAGTCTGTAACAATGACTTAAATTTTCCTGGAGCAGTAAGATACATGAATTGACAGTGTTTGTGTATTCCTGTACTTTGACTTTGGTCACATTTGCGAGGAAGCAACAGCGAAAAATAGCTAGTAAAATGTCATGTCATAATCAAAGTAGAATTCCAACTTTCAAGCTCTCCAGACCAACTTCCAATGTCATAATCCAAATGAGCTAAATATACTTATAAACGTGTGCGGACCCTGGGAAGTAAAACTCACGTCAGTCTAGCATCTTGTCTAATGCATGACACCTTTTCACCTGGGCCCCTTCACGGAACTGGGATAGGCGTTGACTCAATCATCTGTTGCCATTTTTATTTTGCAGTTAGTTTCTTTGTGATATTTAATAAGTATCACATCTTTATTTTGCAGTTAGTTTCTTGGTGATATTTAATACGTATCACACTTTTATTTTGCAGTTAATTTATTTGTGGTATTTAATACGTATCACATTTTTATTTTGCAGTTAATTTCTTTGTGATATTTAATACGTATCACATTTTTATTTTGCAGTTAGTTTCTTTGTGATATTTAATAAGTATCACATCTT
Organism: Doris montereyensis; assembly: GCA_037039925.1. Classification (NCBI taxonomy): domain Eukaryota; kingdom Metazoa; phylum Mollusca; class Gastropoda; order Nudibranchia; family Dorididae; genus Doris; species Doris montereyensis. Next base: position 24,313 of record JAXRKP010001948.1, on the reverse strand, counting down.
TATTTTGCAGTTAGTTTCTTGGTGATATTTAATAAGTATCACATCTTTATTTTGCAGTTAGTTTCTTGCTGATATTTAATAAGTATCACATCTTTATTTTGCAGTTAGTTTCTTGGTGATATTTAATTAGTATCACATCTTTATTTTGCAGTTAGTTTCTTGGTGATATTTAATTAGTATCACATCTTTATTTTGCAGTTAGTTTCTTTGTGATATTTAATAAGTATCACATCTTTATTTTGCAGTTAGTTTCTTGGTGATATTTAATTAGTATCACATCTTTATTTTGCAGTTAGTTTCTTGGTGATATTTAATAAGTATCACATCTTTATTTTTCTTTGTGAGTTAGTTTCTTTGTGATATTTAATAAGTATCACATCTTTATTTTGCAGTTAGTTTCTTGGTGATATTTAATAAGTATCACATCTTTATTTTGCAGTTAGTTTCTTGGTGATATTTAATAAATATCACATCTTTATTTTGCAATTAGTTTCTTGCTGATATTTAATAATTATCACATCTTTATTTTGCAGTTAGTTTCTTGGTGATATTTAATAAGTATCACATCTTTATTTTGCAGTTAGTTTCTTGGTGATATTTAATAAGTATCACATCTTTATTTTGCAGTTAGTTTCTTGCTGATATTTAATAAGTATCACATCTTTATTTTGCAGTTAGTTTCTTGGTGATATTTAATAGGTATCACATCTTTATTTTGTGGTGTCTGTGGCCGAATGGTTAGGCTGCGGTAGAGGGGGTTATGCAGCCCCGAGTTCCAATGCTGACAAAGCTAGGCAAATAGTTGTGTTACGAGGAAAAGACAAAACGCACATTTTTCCCCTTTGACCCAGGTGCACACTAGCTTGAGAGTAAACATCTGCGTCAGACTAACGTCCTGTCCAAAAAGTGATTACTATCACTATTTCTGCTTCACGCTATAGAAACCGGAATAAGACCCAGCTCTATGGGACTTAACGGTCGCAAAGGAACTTTACTGTAAGGTCTTAATATTTGCGTCCGCTTATGTTAAGATTATTTGATCAAGTGTTGGTATAGTCGACTTCGGTTTATCGCAACTCGGTTAATCGCAATTGCCTCTTAATTGCAACATTCTCAACGAACGAAATGAATTATATTTATAAAAATCACTGGTTAATCGTAACTCACTTCGAATAATTGCAACCCCTGCCGACACCTTACTTTAGATTTTCAGTCGGATTTTGTTTCTGATTTCACGTTTTGCTAAACGATGCACTAATGTGTACGTACGTTGCTACCGCCTAATAACAATAGCGATACAATAGTCTTATACTGATTGTGGGTCGAACAGACGGTTAGAAGTGCAATATGTCTTGTCTAAACACGACGTATGCATATGAGAAGGACGGTATTGTACGGTATAAGAAGTAACAAACGACCCATTATTTTTTTTGCCATAAAGAAAGATGTAAGAAATCATTTTTACCATCATCTGTAACATTGATATCACTACCATGACCAGTTTCATTATTATCATCGCTCTTTTGAAATATTATTCATTGTAACAGATCATTTTTATTATCATCTGTAAAATTATTATCACTACCATCACCAGTTTCATTATCCTCACCGCTATTTTAAAGTATTATTCATTGTAAGAGATCATTTTTACCACCATCTGTAAAATTATTATCACTACCATCACCAGTTTCATTATCCTCACCGCTCTTTTGAAATATTATTTATTGTAAGAGATCATTTTTACCACCATCTGTAAAATTATTATCACTACCATCAGCAGTTTCATTATCATCACCGCTCTTTTGAAATATTATTAATTGCAGTGGTTACGTTTACATGCATTAGTAAAAATGTGTTAATTTGTTTGTATGTTATGTTATACATATTTTAATCATGTAATGATTAAATATGCATAAGCTGTTTGTGTGTGAAAAAAATAATCTATGTGTAGTAAGGTGACTTGCATTTCATGTTTTATTGAAGGTGTTATAACACTGAAAATATGTGTCACCTTTTTGGACAACAGAGTTGTATCTTGACCTATCTTATCTTATCTATATTACATGACTGTCTCCAGCCCATTAGCCGATCAAAGTGAGTGACGTCACTTATCACACACTGCACACGTTTTAGTTTACTACACAGGTAGCTGAACATAAACAACTGTATTGACTGTGTAGTATCTGTCTGAAGGTAAAAAAACATTGAGAAAGATGAAAATGTTCATGACAGTCAAAAGTCCGTGAAAATCAGAGAGAAAAAAGTCATATTGGAACCGCCATGCCTCGTCGTCAAGTCGGAAAATGGGTTTAAATATTTTCATTCAGCTCACTACGAAATCCGATTTATCGCAAGTTCGGATAATCGCAACCATCGTACCCCTTCCGTCGTGTTGCGATTGGCCGGAGTCGACTCTACTGAATTTCACCTCTGACATGTTTTGCGTTGGGGTTTTCCCTGGGGGTTTTCACCTGAAGGTTATTTTGCATCGTCCTCATATTCTATTGATTTAGATTTCTTGTCATGACTGTTTACCTGCCCAATCTAATAACTTTTCTCAATGCGAGAATGTTTTTTTTTTTCTTCTGAGAGTTGAGTGAATTCGCTGAGAACATGAACTGGTCCATGGTCACAACCGATTTAAATGAGGCTATATTCTATGTGGACATCTTGTATGGAAATCAATAGTCAGTATCTGTCAGGAAGCCCATTTGAAAAGATATTCGCGTAGGCGTCTGAAAATGTCAAATATCCCCTAGAATGTGACATTCTTGTCCATTAACCTCTCGTATCGTAGACATGGAATTGCTAAATACCAAATCCATTTGCAGTGCTGAAAGGGAACACGAGCATTATAGTTTTATCACGGAATTGATTACAATATCGAAAATAAGGTTCGCGCCTCAGTAAGTAAAAGCAAAGAAGGGTTTATATTAATGCATTAGTCCCTTTCCATTGATATTTAAGTCATTAATTGCATTCGTGCTACTTATTCATCTATCTATCCGCGTATCTATTTATCAACACATGACATCATCTAGCTGTCTGAATATTTGAATAGGTTTCTTTTCATTGCCGTGAAATATAAAATATACATTTTAACTGAGATTGAATGCGCATTCCCTCACCCCCGCCCCTTTGTAACCCTAATCTAAACCAATTAACGACAAAGCATGACGTCAATTTAATTGGAACTTGGATGGTTTCATCCACATCACATTTCACTTTCCTTGCTCACTAACTTACTTTACGTCCTGAAATATGTGGGACAAACAGGAATAATTAGCTGCCGGGGGTCTTTTCTCGCAGTCATTGTATCGAGATGAATGCTCTCTCAGAATCCCCAACCCCCCCCTCAGACATGGGACTTTGTCAGTCGGCTATTCAACAAAGACAAGGACGCTGTTTTAACAACCGCTTCCTTGAAGAAAACCAGCCCATCTTGCTTAGATATGAATTAGACAAATAATTGACGTAGTCTATCACATTTTCTACAGCGGTACGGATCACGTAGACGTCAAAGCAGACACACCGGAAGTGTTTTAATGACGTTAATGAACCTGCGCATGACCTGTTGTGGCCTGGATGTTTTCTTGTAAGGAGGTAGCGTGAAGTGGGTGATTTTAAGAAGCGACTTTTAATGTATCATTTTATTGATGTCGCTAAGTTTGTCTAGCAAATGACTGCGATCCGTTTACTTAACACTTCACAGAATTACGTTCACTTAATACTTCACAGAGTTACGTTCACTTAATACTTCACAGAATTACGTTTACTTAACACTTCACAGAATTACGTTTACTTAACACTTCACAGAATTACGTTCACTTAACACTTCACAGAGCTACTTTCACAGAGCTACCTATACTTAACACTTCACAGAGCTACCTAGAGCTTACTTAACACTCAGAGCTACCTATACAACTTCACAGAGCTACCTATACTTAACACTTCACAGAGCTACCTACTTAACACTTCAAGAGCTACCTATACTTAACACTTCAGAGCTACCTATACTTAACACTTCACAGAGCTACCTATACTTAACACTTCACAGAGCTACCTATACTTAACACTTCACAGAGCTACCTATACTTAAAACTTCACAGAGCTACCTATACTTAACACTTCACAGAGCTACCTATACTTAACACTTCACAGAGTTACGTTTACTTAACACTTCACAGAGTTACGTTCACTGAACCCTTCACAGAGTTACGTTTACTTAACACTTCACAGAGTTACGTTCACTGAACATCTCATTACGTTTAAACACTTCACAGAGTTACGTTCTTAACACTTGACAGAGTTAAAACTTCACAGAGTTACGTTTGCTTAGCACTTCACAGAGTTACATTCACTTAACACTTCACAGAGTTACGTTTACTTAACACTTCACAGAGTTACGTTTACTTAACAACAGAGTTACGTTTACTTTAGTTCACTTAGCAGAGTTACGTTTACTTAACACTTCACAGAGTTACGTTTACTTAACACTTCACAGAGTTACGTTTACTTAACACTTTACAGAGTCTTTACTTAACACTTCACAGAGTTACGTTTAGCACTTCTAACACTTAACACTTCACAGAGTTACATTCACTTAACACTTCACAGAGTTAACACTTCACAGAGTTACATTTACTTAACACTTCACAGAGTTACAACACTTCACAGCAGTTACGTTACGTTTGCTTAGCACTTCACAGAGTTACGTTTACAGCACGTCACAGAGTTACGTTTACTTAGCACTTCACAGAACTACGTTCACTTAACACTTCAAAAGTTACGTTTACTTAAGAGTTACGTTCACTTCACTTCAAAGAGTTACGTTCACTTAGCATTTCACAGAGTTACGTTTACTTAACACTTCACAGAGACGTTTGCACTTACGTTTTCACAGAAAGAACTACGTTTGTTCACAGAGTTACGTTTACTTAGCACTTCACAGAGTTACGTTTACTTAGCATTTCACAGAGTTACGTTTACTTAGCATTTCAACAGTTACTTCACAGAGTTACGTTTGCGCACTTCACAGAGTTACGTTTACTTAGCACTTTACAGAATTATGTTCACTTAGCATTTCACAGAGTTACGTTTACTTAGCACTTCACAGAATTACGTTTGTCTAGCAGATCGCAGAGCTACCAACAAGCAGATTACAATTTAGGTTTTTCTAACATTCCATAACGTTACATTTTCTCGTAGTACAGAGAGTTACGTTTGCCCAGTATTTCAGGGAATTCACTTTGTACAAGGGTTCACAGACTTACATTTGCTTAGCAGTTCACAGAACTACGTTTCTGGTGCACCTTCTATAACTACGTTTGCCTAACAGTTTAAAGAACGACGTTAACAGTTAAAGAACTACGTTTGCCTAGCAATGTACAGAACTACGTTTGCCTAACAGTTTACACAACTACGTTTGCCTTACGGTTTTATAAAAACTATGTTTGTCTGGCAGTTTACAGAACTACGTTTACCTAACAGTTCAAAGAACTATGGTTGCCTAGTAATTTACATAACTATGTTGGTCTAGCAGTTTACCTACATTTGCCTAACGGTTTACAGAACTACGTTTGCCTAGCAGTTTAAAGAACTACGTTTGTCTAGCCTTTTACAGAACTACATATGCCTATCAGTTTACAGAACTATGTTTGCCTAGCAGTTTACAAAACTGCGTTTGCCTAGCAGTTTACAGAAATACGTTTGCCTAGCAGTTTATGAAACTACGTTTGCCTAGCGGTTTACACAACTACATTTGCCTAGCGGTTTACAGAACTACGTTTGCCTAGTGGTTTACAGAGCTACGTTTGCCTAGCGGTTTACAGAACTACGTTTGCCTAGCGGTTTACAGAAATACGTTTGCCTAGCGGTTTACAGAGCTACGTTTGCCTAGCGGTTTACAGAACTACGTTTGCCTAGCGGTTTACAGAGCTACATTTGCCTAGCGGTTTACAGAACTACGTTTGCCTAGCGGTTTACAGAACTACGTTTGCCTAACGGTTTACAGAGCTACGTTTGCCTAGCGGTTTACAGAACTACGTTTGCCTAGCGGTTTACAGAGCTACGTTTGCCTAGCGGTTTACAGAACTACGTTTGCCTAGCGGTTTACAGAACTACGTTTGCCTAGCGGTTTACAGAACTACGTTTGCCTAGTGGTTTGTCGTGCACCTTGTAGAGCTATGTTTGCTTAGCAGTTGAAAGAAATACGTTTACAAACGGCTTACAGACCTACGTTTGTCTAGCAGTTTACAGAACTACGTTTGCCTAGCAGTTTAGAGAACTACGTTAGCTAGCGGTTTAGAGAACTACGTTTGCCTAGCGGTTGACATAACTACGTTTGCCTAGCGTTTTACAGAACTATGTTTGTGCACCAGTTTACAGAGCTGCTTTTGCCTAGCGGTTTACATAACTATGTTTGTCTAGCAGTTTACAGAGCTGCTTTTGACTAGCAAGTTACGTTTTCGTAGCAGTTCACAGAGATATGCTTGTCTAACACTTCACAAAGCTGATTTTTTCTTGCAGTTCACAAAGCTACGTTTCCCAGCAGTTTGTCTTATAATTCACAGAGCTACAGCTGTCTAGTAGTTCACAGAGCTAAGTTTGTCTAGCAGTTCACAGACTTGCGTTCGTCTTAATCATTTCACACCTACGTTCGCCCTGCAGTTGACATAACTAAGTCTAACACTTCATATAGCTACGTTTATCTAACACTTCATATAACTACGTTTATCTAACACTTCATATAGCTACGTTTATCTAACACTTCATATAGCTACGTTTGTCTAACACTTCATACAGCTACGTTTATCTAACACTTCATATAGCTACATTTATCTAACACTTCATATAGCTACGTTTATCTAACACTTCATATAGCTGTGTTTGTCTAACACTTCATATAGCTACGTTTATCTAACACTTCATATAGCTACGTTTATCTAATACTTCATATAGCTGCGTTTGTCTAACACTTCATATAGCTGCGTTTGTCTAACACTTCATATAGCTAACATTTGTCTAACACTTCATATAGCTACGTTTGTCTAACACTTCATATAGCTACGTTTATCTAACACTTCATATAGCTACGTTTATCTAACACTTCATATAGCTACGTTTATCTAACACTTCATATAGCTACGTTTGTCTAACACTTCATATAGCTGCGTTTGTCTAACACTTCATATAGCTAACATTTGTCTAACACTTCATATAGCTACGTTTGTCTAACACTTCATATAGCTACGTTTGTCTAACACTTCATATAGCTACGTTTATTTAACACTTCATATAGCTACGTTTATCTAACACTTCAACGAGCAAGTTTATCTAACACTTTATATAGCTACGTTTATCTAACACTTCATATAGCTCAAGTTTGTCTAACACTTCATATAGCTACGTTTGTCTAACACTTCATATAGCTACGTTTGTCTAACATTTCATATAGCTACGTTTGTCTAACACTTCATATAGCTACGTTTGTCTAACACTTCATATAGCTACGTTTATCTAACACTTCATATAGCTACGTTTATCTAACACTTCATATAGCTACGTTTATCTAACACTTCATATAGCTAAGTTTATCTAACACTTCATATAGCTACGTTTATCTAACACTTCATATAGCTACGTTTATCTAACACTTCATATAGCTACGTTTATCTAACACTTCATATAGCTACGTTTTTCTAACACTTCATATAGCTACGTTTATCTAACACTTCATATAGCTACGTTTATCTAACACTTCAATAGCTGCGTTTGTCTAACACTTCATAGCTGCGTTTGTCTAACACTTCATATAGCTACGTTTATCTAACACTTCAATAGCTACGTTTGTCTAACACTTCAACGAGCAACGTTTATCTAACACTTCAATAGCTACCTTTATTTAACACTTCAACGAGCTACGTTTATCTAACACTTCAACGAGTCTACGTTTATCTAACACTTCATATAGCTGCGTTTGTCTAACACTTCAACGATCCACGTTTGTCTAACACTTCAACGAGTCACGTTTGTCTAACATTTCATACGAGTCACGTTTGTCTAACACTTCAACGAGCTACGTTTGTCTAACACTTCAACGATCCTACGTTTGTCTAACACTTCAACGAGTCACGTTTATCTAACACTTCAACGAGTCACGTTTATCTAACACTTCAACGAGTCACGTTTGTCTAACACTTCACAGACCGACGTTTGCTCTAACGTTTCATATAGCTGTTTTTATCTAACACTTCACAGAGCTACGTTTACTAAAATATCATATGAGTTACGTTTGTCTAACACTTCATTTAGCTACATTTGTCTAACACTTCATAGAGCTACGTTTATCTAACGCTTCATATAGCTACATTTGTCTAACACTTCATATAGCTACGTTTGTCTAACACTTCATATAGCTACATTTGTCTAACACTTCATATAGCTACGTTTTGTCTAACACTTCAAGAGCTACGTTTATCTAACACTTCATATAGCTACATTTATCTAACACTTCATATAGCTACGTTTGTCTAACACTTCATATAGCTACGTTTATCTAACACTTCATATAGCCTACGTTTGTCTAACACTTCATATAGCTACGTTTGTCTAACACTTCATATAGCTCCGTTTATCTAATACTTCATATAGCTACGTTTATCTAACACTTCAATAGCTACGTTTGTCTAACACTTCATATAGCTACGTTTGTCTAACACTTCATATAGCTATGTTTGTCTAACACTTCAATAGCTACGTTTATCTAACACTTCATATAGCTCACGTTTGTCTAACACTTCATATAGCTACGTTTATCTAACACTTCAACGAGTCACGTTTATCTAACACTTCAACGAGTCACGTTTGTCTAACACTTCAACGAGTCACGTTTGTCTAACACTTCAAAACTCAAGTTTGTCTAACACTTCAACGAGCCATGTTTATCTAACACTTCACATCGCTAAGTTTGTGTAACACTTTATCTAGGTTTGTCTAACACTTCAAAACTACGTTTGTCTAACACTTCATGGAGCTACGTTTATGTAACACTTCACAGAGCTACGTTTGTCTAACAGTTCACAAAACTACGTTTGTCCTAACAGTTCACAAAACTACGTTTGTCTAGCAGTTCGCAAAACTACGTTTGCCTAACAGTTTCAACGTACGTTTGTCTAACAGTTCACAAAACTACGTTTGTCTAACAGTTCACAAAGCTACGTTTGCCTAGCAGTTTACAAAACTACATTTGCCTAGCAGTTCACAGCTACGTTTGTCTAGCAGTTCACAAAAAGTACGTTTGTTTAACAGTTCACAAAGTACGTTTGTCTAGCAGTTCACAAAACTACGTTTGCCTAACAGTTCACAAAGCTACATTTGCCTAGCAGTTCACACAAAAATACGTTTGTCTAGCACTTCACAAAACTACATTTGACTAGCAAAATAAAGCTACGTTTGACTAACACTACGTTTGACTAGCAGTTTCAAAAGTACACTTGTCTAGCACTTTACAGAGCTACGTTTGTCTAACACATTCACACTACACTAGCATTTCAGTTTGTCTAACACTTCACACAAGTACGTTTGCCTATCAGTTCACAAAACTACGTTTAACCTATATAATTCTAGTTTGCCTAAGGTTTATATAATTTTGTTTGTCTAACACTTCATACGTTTGTCTAGTAGTTTGTCTAACACTTCAGCTACGTTGATCTAGCAGTTCATAGAGCCTACGTTTGTCTAACACTTCTACATTAGGCTACGTTTATCTAACACTTCATATAGCTATTTGTCTAAAACTCACAGAGCTACGTTTGTCTAACACTTCACATAGCTACATTTGTCTAACAGTTTACAAAACTGCGTTTGTCTAACAGTTCACAAAACTGCATTTGTCTAACAGTTCACAGAAACTACGTTTGTCTAACAGTTCACAGAAACTACGTTTGTTAACAGTTCACAGAAACTACGTTTGTCTAACAGTTCACAGAAACTACGTTTGTCTAACATTTCACAGAAACTACGTTTCTCTAACACTTCACAGAGCTACGTTTGTCGAACAAATCACATAGCTACGTTTGAGTAGTAGTTCACATACCTAGGTTTGTCTAACACTTCACATAGCTACGTTTGTCGAACAAATCACATAGCTACGTTTGAGTAGTAGTTCACATACCTAAGTTTGTCTAACACTTCACAGAGCTACGTTCCTCTAACACTTCACATAACTACATTTGTGTAACAGTTCACAAAGCTAGGTTTGTCTAATGGTTTAGGGAAAACTGTGTTTGTCTAACACTTCGCAGAGCTACGTTTCTCTAGTATTTCACAGAGTTCTCTTTATCAAACACATTACATAGCTACACTTGTCTCACATTTCACAGAGCTCCTTTTTATCTAACACATTACATAGCTACACTTGTCTAGCATTTCACAGAGCTTGTGTATGTCTAACGTTTCACAGAGCTACGTTAGTCTACCAGTTCACAGAGCTACATTAGTCTAGCAATTAACTGAGCTACTTTAGTCCTAGTAATTCACATAGCTACGTTAGTCTATCAGTTCACAGAGCTAAGGTTTGTATAACAGTTTACAGAGCTAGGTTTCTCTAACACTTCGCATAGCTACGTTAGTCTAACAGTTCACATAGCTACGTTAGTCTAGCAGTTCACAGAGCTATGTATGTCTAACACTTCACATAGCTACATTAGGCTAGCAGTTCACTAGCTATATTTGTGTAACACTTCATAGAGCTACATTAGTCTAGCACTTCACAGAGCTACGTTTGTCTAACACTTCACATAGCTACATTAGTCTAGCAGTTCACTAGCTATGTTTGTCTAACACTTCACATAGCTACATTAGTCTAGCAGTTCACATAGTTACGTTTGTCTAACACTTCATAGAGCTACGTTCGATTAACTCTTCACATAACTACGTTTGTCTAAAACGTTACAGAGCTACGTTTGTCTAACACTTCACAGAGCTACGTTTGTCTAACACTTCACAGAGCTACGTTTGTCTAACACTTCACAGAGCTACGTTTGTCTAATACTTCGCAGAGCTAAGTTTGGCTAATCCTTCAGTGAGCTATATTTGTCTAACACTTCACACAGGTACGTTTGTCTAAGTTAACAGAGACGCGTTTGCCTCAACGGTTTACAGAGCTATGCTTGTCTAGCAGTTTACATAACTACTTTTCTCGGACCGTTTACAGAGCTCTATTTGTCTAACAGTTTAGGGAGCTATATTTGTCTAACACTTTACAGAGCTATATTTGTCTAGCAATTTACAGAGCTTTATTTGTCTAGCAATTTACAAAGCTATATTTTTCTAGCAGTTTACAGAACTATATTTGTCTAGTAGTTTACAGAGCTATATTTGTCTAGCAGTTTACAGAGCTATATTTGTCTATGAGTTTACAAAGCTATATGTGTCTAGCAGTTTATAAGCTATATTTGTCTAGCAGTTTACAAAGCTATATTTGTCTAGCAGTTTGCAGAGCTATATTATCCTAACACTTCACATAGCTACGTTTGTCTAACACTTCACATAGCTACGTTTGTCTAATACTTCAACATATTTGTTTGTCTAACACTTCACATTTTGTCTAACACTTCACATAGCTACGTTTGTCTTTGTCAATACTTCACATAGCTACATTTGTCTAAACACTTCACAGAGCTAATGCAGTTAACAGAGACTGTCCAACACTTCACAGAGCCACTAACACTTCACATAGCTACGTTTGTCTCACACTTCACATAGCTACGTTTGTCTCATACTTCACATAGCTACGTTTGTCTAACACTTCACATAGCTACGTTTGCCAAACACTTCACAGAGCTTTACGTTTGTCCAACAGTAACATTTCACATAGCTAACGTTTGAGCCTAATACTTCACATAGCTACGTTTGTCCAACAGTTTCACGTAGAGCCATTGTCCAACAGTTCACAGTTTGTCCAACACTTCACAGAGCTCCAACAGTTTGAGCCTAACAGTTTACTTTGTCCAACAGTAGCTACGTTTGTCCAACAGCTTACAGAGGTAGAGCCTTTGTCCAACAGTTAACAGAGACTCAACAGTTTTTCCAACATGGTTTACAGAGCTTTACAGTTTGTCAACAGTTTACAGAGCCTTTGTCCACAGAGCATAATTATGTTTGTCCAACAGTATTTGTCAACAGAGCCTTTGTCTAAGCTTTTGTCATTTGTCCAACAGTTTACAGAGCCTTTTGTCCAACAGTTCACAGAGCCTTTGTCCAACAGTTTGTCTTACAGAGCCTTTGTCCAACAGTTTACAGAGCCTTTGTCCAACAGTTTACAGAGCCTTTGTCCAACAGTTTACAGAGCCTTTGTCCAACAGTTTACAGTTTGTCCAACAGTTTACAGAGCCTTTGTCCAACAGTTTGTCAACAGAGCCTTTGTCCAACAGTTCACAGAGCCTTTGTCCAACAGTTTACAGAGCCTTTGTCCAACAGTTTACAGAGCCTTTGTCCAACAGTTTACAGAGCCTTTGTCCAACAGTTTACAGAGCCTTTGTCCAACAGTTTACAGAGCCTTTGTCCAACAGTTTACAGAGCCTTTGTCCAACAGTTTACAGAGCCTTTGTCCAACAGTTTACAGAGCCTTTGTCCAACAGTTTACAGAGCCTTTGTCCAACAGTTTACAGAGCCTTTGTCCAACAGTTTACAGTCCCAACAGTTTACAGAGCCTTTGTCCAACAGTTTACAGAGCCTTGTCCAACAGCTTACAGAGCTTTGTTTCTTTCATGATGAGTGCACACATTTCGGTGTATGGGTTCAGATGCCTGAAATGATCTTTCTGCAGAATGCCCTTCCTGGCATTTTCTGTTTTCTTTTAAAGAAAATTCAATAGCATGCTTTAATGCCTCTTTTATATCTTCTTCCCACTTTCTCCAAGGTTTGCCTTTGTGTTTTTACCTTGGACTTTAGCACTGTATACTGATTTAGCTATTCTGTTGTCATTCATTCTGTTTACATGCCCAAACGATCTCAATGGATTAATTTCTACCTTAGTTTTTATGTCATGCGCTTTGGTTTGATCTCTTATTGCTATGTTTCGGATTTACTTCTTTTAGTTTTCCCTACTTCTCTTTTTAGATATCTCTTTTCAGCTTGTTGTAGTCTGCTGTATTCTCTACTGTATAAGGCCTAGGTTTCGCTGCCATACAAGAGAGTAGGACAATAAACCATGCTGTATAGTGCCACTTTGGTTTTTGTTGACAATTCTTGTTTACCTACAAATGCCTTTCCTAGATGGTTATATATTATCATTGCCTTGTGAATTCTCTCTCGTTGATTTTTCTCTTAGTTTTCCTCTGAGGTAATCCTCCTAGGTAATTGTAGCTTTGAACTTGTTCTGAATTCTCCCTGCCTGATTAAAATTTTGTGTTTTAGCTTCCCTAGTTTCTATCATTGTTTTGGTTTTCTTTCATTTACTCTCATTCCTCTTTATTTAGTTAATTCTTCGTCATGTTGATATTCGACTAAAAGTCACTTTTTGATTTTTCAAACAGAACTAAATCATCGGCAAATGAAAGCATTGATATATTTACTGGTTTGAGCATCCACATACATAGATTCATTTTCTTCATTTTTGAGCATGCCTTTGTAACTGTATCCATAAATGTGATAAACGATAGAGGACTAAGCATAGAACCCTGTCTTACTCCTATATCTACATCAAATCCTTCAGATATGTTTCCAGCTACTCTCAATGCACATGTTGGTTTATTGTAAAAATGGATTCTATTCAATGTTGTTCTACTCTTTTAAGGAAGGCATAATTGGTCTATCGCACGATATCAAATGCTTTTTCAAAGAATAAAACAAAGATGCAAGTCAATGTTTCTCTCAAAAGAATTGTTTCTATTATTTGTCTAATTGTAAATATGTGGTCTTGTACACTTATTCCTAATCTACATTCACTCTGATATTCTTCAATCTGATCTTATACTCTTTTCCATACTTTCATTTCCAGTATCCTGGCATACACTTTCCCTGGTGCACTAAGTAGTGATATCCCTCTATAGTTTGAGCATTCCATAGTGGAACCTTTCTTATGTATTGGTACTACCTTTTTCTAGTCGTCTGACACCTGTTTGGCATATTGCATGTAGTAGTTTGTCCGCCTCTCCCTTTGTTTTTAATCATTTCTAGATAAACTTCACCTGCTCCTGGGGGTTTCCCATATAGCTACTTGATTTCTTCCATTGATATATCTACATTTTCAGCTGTCTCCTCTGGATTACTTAATAGTTTTACTAATTTATTTTTACCTCTTATTTCATATGTTCTGGAGGGATTATGCAATTGTTGAAGATACTTTCAATATTTCCATGATTCTCTGTCTTCTTTCATTATTCCTTATTTCCCATTCTTAATTTGTTGTATTTGGCATGCTTTGGTCTTTCTCATGTTCTTCATTTACAGAGCTTCGTTTGTTTAATAACACTTCACACAGCTACGTTCGCCTGACAGCTCACATAGCTACGTTTGTTTAGTTGTTTACAGAGCTTCGTGTGTCTAGCACTTCTGAGAGCTACGATTGTCTAGTAGTTTACAGAGTTACGTTTGTCTAGTAGTTTACAGAGCTTCGTTTGTTTTTAGCAATTCTCAAAGCTACGATTGTCTAGCAGTTTACAGAGCTACCTTTGTCTAGTAGTTTGCATAGCTTCGTTTATGTAGCATTTTATAGGGGTACGTTTGTCTAGCAGTTTACAGAGCTTCATTTGTCTAGCAGTTTACAGAGTTACGTTTGTCTAGCAGTTTACAGAGCTACGTTTGTCTAACACTTCACATAGCATCGTTTGTCTAACCCTTCACATAGCATCGTTTGTCTAACAGTTTACAGAGCTACGTTTGTGCCTGACACTTCACATAGCATCGTTTGTCTAACAGTTTACAGAGCTACGTTTGTCTAACACTTCACATAGCATCGTTTGTCTAACCTTTCACATAGCATCGTTTGTCTAACACTTTACATAGCACGTTTGTCTAACCCTTCACATAGCATCGTTTGTCTAACAGTTTACAGAGCTACGTTTGTCTAACAGTTCACATAGCATCGTTTGTCTAACACTTTACAGAGCATCGTTTGTCTAACAGTTTACAGAGCTACGTTTGTCTAGACAGTTTACAGAGCTACGTTTGTCTAACACTTCACATAGCATCGTTTGTCTAACACTTCACAGAGCTAGCACAGAGCGTTTGTCTAACACTTCACATAGCATCGTTTGTCTAACACTTCACAGAGCTTCATTTGTCTAACAGTTTACAGAGCTACGTTTGCACTCTGACAGTTTGTCTACAGAGCTACGTTTGTCTAGCAGTTTACAGAGCTACGTTTGTCTAGCAGTTTTGTCTAGCAGACAGAGCTTTTGTCTAGCACTCTACAGATCTATGTTTGTCTACCAGTTTACAGAGCTACTAGCACTTTGTCTAGCAGTTTACAGAGCTACGTTTGTCTAGCACTCTACAGAGCAGTTTGTCTACAGAGCCACGTTTGTCTAGCACTCTACAGAACTATGTTTGTCTACCAGTTTACAGAGCCACGTTTGTCTAGCACTCTACAGAACTATGTTTGTCTACCAGTTTACAGAGCTTTGTCTAGCACTGTTATGTTTGTCTACCAGTTTACAGAGCCACGTTTGTCTAGCACTCTACAGAACTATGTTTGTCTACCAGTTTACAGAACTTTGTCTAGCACTCTACAGAACTATGTTTGTCTACCAGTTTACAGAGCCACGTTTGTCTAGCACTCTACAGAACTATGTTTGTCTAGCAGTTTACAGAGCTACGTTTGTCTAGCACTCAGTTTACAGTTTAGCCACGTTTGTCTAGCACTTACAGAACTATGTTTGTCTAGCAGTTTACAGAGCCACGTTTGTCTAGCACTCTACAGAACTATGTTTGTCAGAACTATGTTTGTCTACCAGTTTACAGAGCCACGTTTGTCTAGCACTCTACAGAACTATTTACAGAGCCACGTTTGTCTAGCACTCTACAGAACTATGTTTGTCTACCAGTTTACAGAGCCACGTTTGTCTAGCACTCTACAGAACTATGTTTGTCTACCAGAACTATGTTTGTCTAGTACTGTTTGTCTACCAGTTTACAGAGCTACGTTTGTCTAACACTTTACAGAACCACGTTTGTCTAGCACTTACAGAACTATGTTTGTCTACCAGTTTACAGAGCCACGTTTGTCTAGCACTCTACAGAACTATGTTTGTCTACCAGTTTACAGAGCCACGTTTGTCTAACACTTTACAGAACTATGTTTGTCTACCAGTTTACAGAGCCACGTTTGTCTAGCACTCTACAGAACTATGTTTGTCTACCAGTTTACAAAGCCACGTTTGTCTAGCACTTACAGATCTACGTTTGTCTAGCAGTTTACAGAACTACGTTTGTCTAGCACTCTAGTTTTTGTCTCAGTTTGCTTGTTTGTCTAGCACTCTACATATCTACGTTTGTTTGTCTAGCAGTCTACAGAACTATGTTTGTCTACCAGTTTACAGAGCCACGTTTGTCTAGCACTCTACAGAACTATGTTTGAGCCACGTTTGTCTAGCACTCTACAGAACTATGTTTGTCTACCAGTTTACAGAGCCACGTTTGTCTAGCACTCTACAGAACTATGTTTGTCTACCAGTTTACAGAGCCACGTTTGTCTAGCACTCTACAGAACTATGTTTGTCTACCAGTTTACAGAGCCACGTTTGTCTAGCACTCTACAGAACTATGTTTGTCTACCAGTTTACAGAGCCACGTTTGCCTAACACTTTAC
>JAXRKP010001947.1:65000-81340 GCA_037039925.1 Doris montereyensis | reverse complement strand
CAGAGAGGGAGAGAGAGAGAGGAGGGAGAGAAGAAGAAAAGAAAAAGAGAGAGAGAGAGTGTGTGTGTGTTTGTATCGGTGTGTGTGTGTGTGTGTGTGTGCGTTGTGTGTGTGTGTGCCTGTTGGGGGCTGACGAGTAAGTGGTCATGGCAGAATATTCGCGATGTTTTTGCTTTCCAGTATAATTGATCGTCCGGACATAACATGTGTTTCAACAAGGAAATCCCCATAGTTGTTACTTTAAAGGGTACTCTTGTTGTTTATATTAGTAGTAATATTATTATTATTATTATTATTATTATTATTATTATTATTATTATTATTATTATTATTATTATTATTATTATTATTATTATTATTGTGATCATGATGACCATTATTATCATAAGCATCATGTCCATCATTGAAATAATTACATTCTTACTGCTGCTATTATTGTGTATTCCATTTCTCATCCATTTACTTCCAACGGAAACTCCCACAATGTAATAAAAAGTTGTAGGAAATAAGTGATGGATACTTTTGCTAAGAATTTTGGTCTTAAATTATAGATCTGTATAATTACAATTTTTTTTCTGTTTTTTTCTTTTTGCTTTTGCTTTTGGTTTGGGTTTGTTGTTTTTGTTGTTGTTATTGTTGTTGTTGTTGTTGTTATTGTTATTGTTATTGGCACTGGAAAGCCTATACAAGAAATAAATCCGTCCCAGTATTAATAGTATTTTTACTTTCCAATGTTGGGTTGTTGTTTTTTGGTTTATATTTGTTTTGTTTGTGTCCTGGTTGTTTTGTTTGTTTGGGGTTTTTTTGTTTGCGTTTACTCTTTTGCAAGTAGTTTGTATACATGTGTCGATGTTGTCTTTCCTCCATAACTAACTCTCATCTCAACGACTTTAATGTGGTTTCCCACTGTTTGTTTATGTTCATCATTCAAGGCTATCTAAGGACTTGAACTGGACTTTTTCAACTGTATTTCTTTTATGTGAGTTCATATCAATATTAACTTTCAGTAATGCCTTGGCATATAGTTTTGAATCCAAACTATCGTCAATCAATTTGATACATTTAATTACATTGAAGTTTTTTAAAGTTTTCAGGCATACTGATTATTAAAATTTCTATTGGCAGGTTGTTCCATTCTTATTGTGCTGTATTAAAATATGTGCACATGCACACGACAACCAAAGTTTGAGGATTGAGCTTTGTCCTGATGTGCCTTTAATATCTCTCTCCTTTATATGTCTCTGTCTCTGTGTCTCTGTTTGTCTGTCTGTCTGTCTGTCTGCCTCTCTCTGTCTGTCTGTCTGTCTCTGACTTTCTCTCTGTCTGTCTGCCTCTCTCTCTCTCTGTCTGTCTCGACTGTCTCTCTCTCTCTCTCTCTCTCTCTCTCTCTCTCTCTCTCTCTCTCTCTCTCTCTCTCTCTCTCTCTCTCTCTCTCCTCTCTCTCTTTCTCTCTCTCTCGCTCTGCTCTCTCTCTCTTCTCTCTCTCTCTCTCTTCTCTCTCTCTCTCTCTCTCTCTCTCTCTCTCTCTCTCTCTCTCTCTCTCTCTCTCTCATTTAAAAATCCTACCAAAACCCCAAGATCGCCTTTGTGGATGTGGGTATACGTACAGTCAAACCAAACATTCAAACATCATCAATCCAAAGAAAAAAAGGGAAGTAACTTTAGTCAAAGTCGTTAATACCACTACCACCAAAGATCTTTGATACCATTACCATCTTCATCGTTATCCTGTTTAGTTTCACTACCCTCATCATCAACAGTATCACTGTCGTTATCATCATCATCATCTTTATCATCATCATCATCATCATCATCATCATCATCATCATCATCATCATCATCATTGTCATAATCTCATCATTATCATCTCATCAGCATAATTAGTGTTAAGCCAAGTGATGTCATGCAGTGTGGGAAGTCAAAGAGAGTTGTTCGTTTGTTTCCACCATTTTGTTATGTTTTGGATGCTTTCCTCATCTCTTTCTTTGTATTCTAATTATCTATGACGCGAACCACCTAATCCTCCTGTATCACGGTTTTGCTAATGTCTATTGGGAAACAATAAAGCCAGGGTTTGGGGTTTGAATCCAGGACAGGTGTGCATCTATAAGTATATTTCGATTTTAATCAGGTATGAAGTAGACTGTCTTAATATTATAAGAATCAAGGGGGAAATGCCAAAGGCTTTAGATACCTCCTGAGTTGCGGGCCTTAGGCGAGGTTGCAAATACCGAATATATAGTCACTCTACAAATATTTTGATGTGCATCAATCCAATCCAAGCTTGTTTTCTCATCGCCAATCTGCGGATTATTCTCATGATACATCTTATGACAGCTACACTAAGTCTTAATCCATTCATTGACAGGGTATTGTGTCGTCTGAAGGCCTTTCAAACCTCACGTTTAAAAAAGGTCTGCTGGCCAAGGCTATGTTTTTCATCAAGTCTCAAAGATACATTATATATATATATATATATATATATATATATATATATATATATATATATATAGCATATATATATATATATATATATATATTATATATATATAACATAATTGTCTAAAAAAAGAAAATTCCTCCTCAAAATAAAAGAAGAAGTTTGTGTTGGGTTTTTTTTGAAATGTTCGACATCTCTAGATCTCCTTCTCCAGTTCGACGTCTCTTTGCATCTTTCCAGTTTTATTAATAAGAACGAAGAATATGCATATACTCAAAATTAACACTTTTATCATATCCTTGAAAACATTTAGATAAAAACATAATGCAGCAAACAATCTTTAAACAAATATTTGAAGACTGCCTGAAAAACTGTGAACAAGATGCATAGATCTGGCACTGCTCCTTTCAAGAATTGGCCGACAATATTCAAAGATTATACAACATTGCAAGAGATTATTTTAAGCTGTAAAACATAGTAAAAATGAGTCCATTATATTTCCAGCGATCATTTAATCAAGCAATCAAACACACTACAAGCACATAACCCTTTTTCATCTTTTTTTTTTTTTTCACACGTTGAAAAGAAAATTAAACGTCACACGTTTTAAAGAAGAAAAGAAGAAGAAGAAGAAGAAGAAGAAGAAGAAGAAGAAGAAGAAGAAGAAGAAGAAGAAGAAGAAGAAGAAGAAGAAGAAGAAGAAGAAGAAGAAGAAGAAGAAGAAGAAGAAGAAGAAGAAGAAGAAGAAGAAGAAAAGAAGAAGAAGAAGAAGAAGAAGAAGAAGAAGAAGAAGAAGAAGAAGAAGAAGAAGAAGAAGAAGAAGAAGAAGAAGAAGAAGAAGAAGAAGAAGAAGAAGAAGAAGAAGAAGAAGAAGAAGAAGAAGAAGAAGAAGAAGAAGAAGAAGAAGAAGAAGAAGAAGAAGAAGAAGAAGAAGAAGAAGAAGAAGAAGAAGAAGAAGAAGAAGAAGAAGAAGAAGAAGAAGAAGAAGAAGAAGAAGAAGAAGAAGAAGAAGAAGAAGAAGAAGGAAAGAAGAAGAAGCGAAGGAGAAGAAGAAGAAGAAGAAGAAGAAAAGAAGAAGAACTATGTTGTTCATTTTGTGTATACCTATCATGTACTTATTTCCTTAAGTAATTAGTGCAGAACAGAGAGGAGTAAAGGAAATATTAAAGCAGTCCATTACTTTTCAGGAAGGTCACAGAAAAAATGCAATGTATTGAATCTAGTGATTTGTTTCAAAAGAATAGACCGATAACATTCCTCCTCGTCATACGTTCTTCTATTTATATCAAATGAGAGCTGCACGGAATTGTATTGGCTACTGAGAACTCTTACATTTTAAGGTTGTTGTTTTTTTGTGTATTTCAAGGACTATCTCTGTACATAGTCTGCGAATTGATTTCTACAATAAATAAATGTTCTAAAGGGATCATGAAAAAAAACAATATCATAAATAACAAAGTTTAAAAATCATCTTGAGAAAGCATTTTGAACATTGTAATTGTCTTCTGCAGAGTTGATTTCCGAAGAATAAGTGAAATCCTTCATCAGTTCCATATCAGGCGACGTATCAAAGAATTTTCCAATTACCTGAGAAGAAGAAAATCAATTACATCATTCTTAAGAAAGTTTATAACTGTGTTACCTCTTTCATCTTCATTCATTTTCTGTTACATATTTAAGAACTGTAAAATTGGCAAGGGGCACTTTTTTTCTTTTCTTTTTCTTTTCTCATTTTATTATTTCATTATTAAATTACTTATTTTCATGCTTTTTGCATTTTTAACTATAATCTGAGTCCTTATACTAGGGAAAATGGACACTTTAAAATAAATTTGAATAACTCAAATAAAGTTCAAGCGATTGGAGCAAAATTTTGTAAATATAACACTTAACCATGCGGACAACATTTGCGTAAGATTTGAAGAAGTTAAACAAGGCATTATAGAATGGCGTAATTTTAGAGGGGGAAACGACAAAAGTCGGCTTTCACAGAAAATAAATGACGCACATTTTTTTTTACTCATGGAAAAAATCATCAATCAAACGATCTCATCTAACCCCCAATTTTAGATTTACAAACTACAAAAAAATATTTAATTGCATTTTACATCTCATTAACATCAAATTTACATCAAATTTGTTAACTTAAATGATATGCTCTATAGATGCCCCCTCCCCCCCCCCCCCCCCTCCTCAGCTGTACACACTCATGCAGACGCTTCAGACAATCTTGCACAACTCGCATACACACACATTGACTTCTTGATCTAACGACATTGGAGTTCAATTTGTTCTTTCAAATCTTCAATTGTTTGAGGATGTTGCTCATGCATTCGGTCTTTCAGTAGTTTCAGGTAGGCATAAAAACAAATAGGAAGGGTTCATCTCTTCTGGCCTATACGTTTTATGAGTTCGATGATAGCCTTAGCGATCCAACCTGACTGCAGATAAGCGACACCTACAACGAATGTTTTGTCTTGTTCAATCCAGCGCCTTTTACCCAATAAATTTAGATGTCTTGTTTCATTGTTTTACACCCAAAAGTAAGTGACGTAACTAACAAAGGTTAAAGAATGTTAATGGAATACTTTCATCAACACCATCCCTGTTCCACTCCTCCTTCCTAACGATGTGCATCCTTGACCATAACATGCCCTCTCATTCATTTGCTTGCTGACCATAATTTTTGACACTAATTTTGACCTTTTAATCAAACAATATAATATGATATTTAATTTCCTGTGTGTACATTTTATAAACATAATAATTTGTGATCAAGCCCTTACAACAGCGGACAAAGCGTAATTTCTCAAAATTACCGATACCTGTTACTTCCATGTCGATGAAAGTACGAAACAATTATGATATATATATAAATATTTGTCTATGTATGTGTCTCTGTGTGTATTTTTGTGCATGTATATTATGAGGTTGTGTGCGTGTGTATTTGCATGTCTGTCTATGTTTCATGAGGACATTGAACTTTGTTTAAAGCACTTTAACGTGATAATTTATTTTAATAGGAAGAAGTAAAAAAACCCAACATTTTTTCTCTTTACATCTACAAACTTTGATGAACTTACAGGCAATGTCTTGATAGCTGTCATACCCATTACAACAAAAAACAAAACAGTGTCTGAAACAAAGTAAAGATTAATCAACAATGAGGAGAGATTATGCAAGAAATAAAAGTTGTAAGTAAAGTTTCGGCAATAGAAAATGATGTAGGACAGCTCTCTTCAAAGTTCTTTAAAAAAATCCATTTTGCAAATCCCAATCAGGACAGGTTGGGATTTTTTAAATTTACGTCATACTCTCCACTAGTGAAGGCATGGGAGTGGGGCAAAGGACATGACAGACATCCAAAAGGGGAGATAAACTGATTTTAAATCGAGCAAGCTCATAAAAGATTTCAAGTATAGGCCTATACCATCCATAAATCTTATAATTACATTATTCTAGTTTCAAGTTAAAAGATCAATGTGTGACAGATCCCTCTAAAAATGCTTTGGAGGTGCTCCAGTAAAAGCAAACAAATTCTGTCAGATTATGTTAGAAGACTGTGTTACCCTACCCATTCTCCCTCTTGCCCTACCACCCCTCCATCACTCCCCCACCCACATCCCGTCATTTTTTATTCAATGATTTCAACTATTTTATTTCTACACAAACCTTCTTTGTCTAGTGTTAGTATTACGGTGATTAATGTAAACTTACCAGGTATGCAACAAAAAGGAGATATAATGCAACTACTATGGAAATGCCCAGGTAAATTGCCCAATGCTGTGGGAGTTTTTGAATGAAATCGACAACAAAGTAGAGGTTGATGACTATGATTACGACAGACAAAAGGCCTGTCAAGATTTGCATGATTCTGTGGACAGAAAAAGATTTGTGTAACAAATAGTTAAACATGATACATGGTGTAATAATAATAATAATAATAATAATAATAATAATAATAATAATAATACAATAATACTACTAATAATAATAATAATAATAATAATAACTAATACTACTACTACTACTACTACTACTACTACTACTACTACTACTACTACTACTACTACTACTAATAATAATAATAATAATAATAATAATAATAATAATAATAATAATGCTAATAATAATAATAATATAATAATAATAATAATAATAATAATAATAATAATAATAATAATAATAATAATAATAATAATAATAATAATAATAATAATAATAATATAATAATAATAATAATAATAATAATAATAATAATAATAATAATAATAATAATAATAATAATAATAATAATAATAATAATAATAATAATAATAATAATAATAATAATAATAATGATAATATTGATAATAATAATAATAATAATAATAATAATAATAATAATAATAATAATAATAATAATAATAATAATAATAATAATAATAATAATAATAATAATAATAATAATAATAATAATAATAATAATAATAATAATAATAATAATAATAATAATAATAATAATAATAATAATAATAATAATAATAATAATAATAATAATAATAATAATAATAATAATAATAGTGATAATAATAATGATAATAATAATGATAATAATACGGATAATAATAAGGATAATGATAATGAATAATGATAGTGATAATGATAATGATAATGATAATATAATATAATGATAATGATAATGATAATGATAATGATAATGGTAATGATAATGATAATGATAATGATGATGATAATGATGATGATGATGATGATGATGATGATGATGATGATGATAATCATGATGATAATGATGATGATGATGATGATGATGATGATAATATGATGATGAAGATGATGATGATAATAATGATAATGATAATGATAATGATAATAATATGATGATGATAATAGATAATGATAATAATGATAATGATAATATAATGATAATATGATAATAATAATAGATAAAGATAAAGGTAATAATAATAATAATAATTAATTATAATAATAATACTAATAATAATAACGATAATAAATAATAATAATAATAATGATAATAATAATAATAATAATAATAATAATAATAATAATAATAATAATAATAATAATAATAATAATAATAATAATAATAATAATAATAATAATAATAATAATAATAATAATAATAATAATAATAATAATAATAATAATAATAATAATAATAATAATAATAATAATAATAATAATAATAATAATAATAATAATAATCATAATAATAATAATAATAATAATAATAATAATAATAACAATAATAATAATAATAATAATAATAATAATAATAATAATAATAATAATAATAATAATAATATAATAATAATAATAATAATAATAATAATAATAATAATAATAATAATAATAATAATAATAATAATAATCATAAGATGATAATAATAATAATAATAATAATAATAATAATAATAATAATAATAATAATAATAATAATAATAATAATCATAATCATAAAGTATGTAGAGCTCTATGAAATTTTATTTGTTTTATTGTTTTTGTTATTATCAATATTAATAATAATAGGTTTGTTGTGTAGCTCCACAAAATCATTTAACACCAATTAACTCTTCCCTTTACTCCTGTTAGATTTCATTTTCAAAATCACCTATACATGTTGAAATTGATAATAGACATGATTAATTCGTTACCCTTCATCAACAATGCAAAATGAAAAAGGTATCTGAATTTTTTATCAACAAATAGAACACATTTGCAATCTACGCAAACTTTGCAGCAGATTGCAAGAATTTTAATGGAGATTCAAAACTAACATTTGGAAACATGAGACATCTTTAAGATACAAATAAGGGAATCCAAAACAAGGCACTGCTTATCGTCATATCTCAGCTTATTTGAAACATAAGATAGCACAAATAAATTGTCAGCGACATCAAACATGTTGAACATCATCTAAGACGGTCAGCTGAAAATAATTGATGCTGGGACCATTTTCATTGTCTTTGAGAACTCTATCAGTAGATGGTCAGCTTTGTATATCAATCAAGTTGAATGTTTTACACTCCAGTGATCATGTAAACTAGACATACACATACCTTTGTCATCACAGAAATTAAGAAAAATGAGTCCTTTCTTTGAGCACACAATATTTTTGTTATATCATTTCACACGCGTTTCTTTCTCAAGGATGTGTTGATGGAGAACCAAGTAAGATAGATCATTTAATTTTTATTTTCAAGATTCTTGATTTAAGATTCAAGAACCTTTTAATCATCCCTGAAGGGCAATTATTCATATGCACACAATAAAATCACAATGCACAAAATCTAATATAAAGTTTACCATTGACCTAAACCGCTTTCTCAAGAACACATTAATTTGGCTATTTTACAACAGTGTACATGCCATTTCAGCAGAAGGAACTAAAAGATAACAAACATTTACACTTACATGCCGTTGCGAAATTCAGCCATGATTTTTTTCGATGAAGTGAATGTCAAGATTGGCAAAAGAGCAAAAGGCAGTTGAAGGCTCATGAGAATATTCAGATTGTCATTCAAAACACTCATATCAGAAAGGCCAGAAAATGTTGCAATCAAAACTGTTGGCATGATGGCAATGATTCGGGTGAATAACACACGCTGCCAAATTTTCCATTTCAAATTAAGAAAACCCTGTAGAGTGAAAAGAAAAGCAAATGTGTGTTTAGATTTCAAGTTTAAATGAAATAATTAAAGTGATAATTGAAAAAAGCATATATCAATATGGAAACAGGTCTGCAATCAAAGATTTGCTATCCACATAGAGAATTTGTGACTGAGAACAAGCCTGTAAAACAAAAATCACATCCTCATTTTGCATGCGTGGCAAACACATAGACTGTTGCAGCTTGATAGTCAATTTCACTTCATATGGGCAACGTTTTTTTCAGAGGACTCTGTTATTTTACATCATATCCATTAAAAAAAATTGAACGTGCATATTTTTTTCAAAATGTGTGAACTCCAAACAGAAACGTTTTCTTCATAGCATTTGCAAAAAATGAATTGATAATAACGACTCGAATTTTACATGGCTTACAGCCTTAGTTTATTTTTCATGTCATTCTTAATAGCAAATTCATACTTTATTTTAAAGACAATGCACCATTTAAGCAGTTGCTTTTTTCACGGATTCTACGTATTTAAGCTAAATTGATCTCCTGATTTTATTCTTCAGCTGTAAGTAATAAATTTAATTATATTAAATGAAGCGTTGCATTAAAGCAATATATTGTTCTTATACGGTTTTATTGATAGCGTTGAGATGCCTCGAAAAAGACAGGGAACTCTTTTCAAACTCAGTATTGACTGTATCCCCTTGACTATGTGTGATTTTTTTAAACATTGCATGTGAAATGTATAGTTAAATGGAAGGTTTTTTTGTTATTTGATGTTAGAATTGAACTTCACATTGTAGCCATATCACGACATGAGGTTTTAAGTAAGTATGCAACATTTGAACGTGTAACTATGTAATCTATCAAATTTGTTTGTTCTTATAAAATTTATCTCACAATATGTATATTTATAATCAAGATATCCCGAAAAATGTTTCCTAAATGAAGTGAAATAAATTTATTTCAACGCTTTTTCTTTAATTCTCTGTCAATAAAATACTGTCATCCATTTCAGTGAACATACACATATATTCAAACTTTATTTTGAAAGTATATCCAGACCTTTATTGATGGGCTGTTTTCAACATATTGTATTTGTTACTCTACTGGTACAAAAACTAATTTCTGACAGTGATAAAGTCGAGTATAAAATCTTCCTCCACCTCCAATCCAACCTATTGATTAGAATTGCGATTTTCTTCTATAGATTTATTCATATACAAGACTAGTCAGTGTGTTAAGTTTTCACGATATCGTTGTAGATGTATTTACTTTTTTTTTTTTTTTATAACTGTTGATATCTCAAAATAATGCTGAAACATAACAAGTTTTTCAATAAAACAAAATTTTCATTTTTTCACCTCCATGACAAATTGACCAGTGTAAGTACCGGTCATCGTAGAGCTTTGTCCAGCAGCCAAGATGCCCACAGCCCACACATACATAGCAGCTGCGCCAAACTGACAACCCAAGAAAACACCCTGCAAAAGACAGAATTAATTATATGAACATTTCCAATGTTTTGTATATCTTTTTTTACCTCTTGATGCAACATGACAAGCTTAATAAAAGCAACAAAATAATAATGTGATTAAGTCAGAATTGAGTAAATACAAGTTTATTATTTTACAGATAAGAAAAAAAAATCAAAAGGAGAAATCTACATTTTTAAATGTAAGTCGTTTCAAGTACAAACCCATCATATTTATTTCAATTGGATCTAAATGTTTTCTCTCTTTACAGCTTTTTGTTTTCGTATGTCCTTTTACATCTTAAGGAAACAAAAGCATGCTGTGGAGAACACCCATAGAAAGCTTAACAACTTTACATTAACCGACCTTCTCATAATGTATAATTTTGTACTCACCCCTTGAAAATGTCCACTGAAAGATCTGTTGTCTTGAAGAAATCAAACAAAAAGTTAAAACGATTATAGCCATATCACACCGTGACAGACAAAACAATAGTCACATTAATGACAGACAAAACAATAGTGAATGACATTAATGACAGACTTTAAAACAATAGTGAATGACATTAATGACAGACAAAACAATAGTGAATGACATTAATGACAGACAAAACAACCCCCTAAAAAAACATGAATCTTGACATTCATGACAGACAAAACAATAGTGAATGACATTAATGACAGACAAAACAATTGTTCTGACATTAATGACAGAATTTTTTAAAAAACATTTACTGTATTTATTATTTTTTCTCTCTTAACTCCCTTCCCCTTTTGCAAAAACATGATCTTGTTCTTCAGAGAAATAATCATAAAGAGGCTTAATAATGAGGAACAAGGCAGGACAGATACCATTTTCTTATTATCTTCAGTGACACAGAAAGAACACTAAGAGTAGGATGATAGATATATGATCTCATTGTTCTTTCTGTTCTTTTCATTGAAATGGTTTTAAAGCTTCAGCCAGAAGAATTTTTTTTATCCTTTGTTTACTTGGTCCTCTAAGAGCTCTATTTTACTATTTACTGTATTTATTATTGTTCTTCTCTTTAACTCTCTTGTCAGCCTATTGCAATAATATTCCTTTTTACTAAAAAAAAAAAATGAAGAGATTTAAATACATATAATATGTATTAGATATCTAAATAATCCGAGAAACATTGAAGTGAGCACCAAATCCATCTGTCTTATTATCTTGTTAACAAATGGAAGGTACTGTTTTCTAATATTGAGTATCATCTCAAATATCATGAAAATCGAAATTTAGTTAATCCTTAAAACACAACTATTTAAATTTTCATTGAAATGGTTTTAAAGCTTCTTTTACATTTCAACAGAAGTTAACATTATCATTTATGTTTTGTTTACAGTTTAAAGTTCCAAGTATCTCAATAGAGCTCTATTTTATAAAATAAACATGGTACATGAAGCGGAAATATAAACTGTCATGGTTTTGCTGATCAAAATAAACATTATGGAATGGCAAAATAAACATGGTATCGTATATAATGTGATAGAAAGTGCATTACAGATTTTAATTTTAATAAACATGGTTAGAATTGCTGATCAAATTAAACATGGTTACAGATTTTAATTTTGATATCCTTGCTTAGAATTGTTGCAAATTAAACATGGTACGGTTATATATGTGATCTACAGATTTTAATTTTATATCATTGCTTAGAATTGTTGATCAAATTAAACATGCTTACAGATTTTAATCAAAATAAACATGGTACAGTTAGAATTGATCAAAATTAAGTGCTTACCGATTTTAATTTGCAATAAACATGGTAAGGAAGGACAAAAAAACATGTTTTTGTTTTATATGGTGATAAATAAAGGAAACTAATTTAATGATCAAAATAAACTTCCCTTCATAATGTTCAACAAAATAAACTTACATTGAAAAAATCTGCATGTGGATTGTTGTGTTTGAGACAAAATCGTACTGAAACAAAGATCATAGTTCAATAAGGTGATCAAAATAAACATGGTATAAATTGGTAAAATAAACATGGTATATATATATGGTGATCAAAATAAACATGGTATGGTATATATGGTGATCAAAATAAACATGGTACAGTATATATATATTGATCAAAATAAACATGGTACAGTATATATATGGTGATCAAAATAAACATGGTATATATATATGGTGATCAAAAATAAACATGGTATGGTATATATATGGTGATCAAAATAAACATGGTACAGTATATATATGGTGATCAAAATAAACATGGTATGGTATATATATGGTGATCAAAATAAACATGGTACGGTATATATGGTGATCAAAATAAACATGGTGATCAAAATAAACATGGTATGGTATATATGGTGATCAAAATAAACATGGTATAAAATAAACGTATATATATGGTGATCAAAATAAACATGGTACAAACATGTATATATATGGTGATCAAAATAAACATGGTACAGTATATATATGGTGATCAAAATAAACATGGTACAGTATATATATGTATATATATGGTGATCAAAATAAACATGGTACAGTATATATATGGTGATCAAAATAAACAAAATAAAAACATGGATAAAATAAACATGGTACAGTATATATATGGTGATCAAAATAAACATGGTATGGTATATATGGTGATCAAAATAAACATGGTATTAAAATAAACATGGTATATATATGGTGATCAAAATAAACATGGTATGGTATATATGGTGATGGTGATAAAATCAAAATAAACATGGTACAGTATATATGATGATCAAAATAAACATGGTATGGTATATATGGTGATCAAAATAAACATGGTATGGTATATATGGGTATGATCAAAATAAACATGGTACAGTATATATATGGTGATCAAAATAAACATGGTATGGTATATATATGGTGATCAAAATAAACATGATCAAAATAAAATAAACATGGTACAGTATATATATATATATGGTGATCAAAATAAACATGGTACAGTATATATATGGTGATCAAAATAAACATGGTATGGTATATATATGGTGATCAAAATAAACATGGTACGGTATATATGGTGATCAAAATAAACATGGTAATATATATGGTATATAAACATGGTATGGTATATATGGTGATCAAAATAAACATGGTATATATATGGTGATCAAAATAAACATGGGTATCAAAATAAACATGGTACAGTATATATATGGTGATCAAAATAAACATGGTACAGTATATATATGGTGATCAAAATAAACATGGTATGGTATATATGGTGATCAAAATAAACATGGTATATATATGATCAAAAATAAACATGGTGATCAAAATAAACATGGTATATATATATGGTGATCAAAATAAACATGGTATGGTATATATATGGTGATCAAAATAAACATGGTACAGTATATATATGGTGATCAAAATAAACATGGTATGGTATATATATGGTGATCAAAATAAACATGGTATGGTATATATGGTGATCAAAATAAACATGGTATGGTATATATGGTGATCAAAATAAACATGGTACAGTATATATATGGTGATCAAAATAAACATGGTATGGTATATATATCAAAATAAACATGGTGATCAAAATAAACATGGTACAGTATATATATGGTGATCAAAATAAACATGATACGGTATAGTATATATATATGGTGATCAAAATAAACATGGTACGGTATATATATGGTGATCAAAATAAACATGGTATATATGGTATATATATGGTGATCAAAATAAACATGGTACAGTATATATATGGTTATCAAAATAAACATGGTACGGTATATTTAGTTCTGATTTTTGTTGTTGCTTTCATTGAGAGTTCTTTGTTTCGATTCATCTTCGTTTTTATTTAGTTCCAATCGTTGTTGGGTTTTTTTATTGAACTAAGGATTTTTTTTTTTGCGTGTGCGTATGTGTGTGTGTGGGATGTGAGTTCGGTTTGTTGTTATTGTTTCGTTTGTTTGTTGGTTGTTGGGGGTTTCTGTGGGGGGGGGCGGGGGTGTTAGTTTTAGAGGTTTGGAGGATATTTCTATTTGTGTGTGTTTCCCTCGTTACTATTTGTATTTTACTTTTGACTATGTAATCTATGTTTTGGGGATTTATTTAGGGAGGAGGCGTAGGAAAAGGATTGTGGCATAACACAAAGCGTTTCCATAAACGAGGACTTTCTGATCATTTCATACAACTAAGATTACACTTTTTAATCCTGAAAAGAGAAAGACAATAAGGACTCTTTCATCAGACACATTGAAATAGTAATGTCTTCTATTCACAACAAAATTTGCACCAATTATCATCTTAAACGTTTCCTAAGCAGAACTTACCACCTCTGTAGCATTCTTCCCATAAAATCCCTCAGCAAATACAGAAACAACAAAGACGTTGATGATAAAAGAAATAAAAAGTGCAATGGTGGCCTCAATGAAGAAATACTTGTTGGCTTCTCGCACTTCATCACGCTTGGAACGGTCGACTTCTCGAGACTGTAAATAAACAAGAGATTTTGTGATTCCTTATTTCATGCACCTCATGATTAGTTCTAAAGAGAACCAACGACCGAAAAAAATATTCCTGTAACAAAAATTGGCAATTGAGAAAGCCAAATAAAGAAGAAAAAATAAACATCCTTTATGTCTATCCTCATCATCATCAGCAGCAGCAGCATTGTTATGAGCAAATGTTTTAATAATATCGTTATCATCACCATCAGAGTCAAACCTGTTAATTTGATTATCTCACCATCTCATCAACAATAGTACGGTAGTAAGAATAGCAACACCAAAGCCAAATAATATAGAAATTACAGAAGAAGCAGAAGTAGTATATGCGGTAGCATAGGCACAATTGATATTGTAATGGTGGAATGAATTGATATTGTACAATTGATATTGTACTGGTGGCATGGGTACCATTGATATTGTACTGGTGGAATGGGTACCATTGATATTGTACTAGTGGAATGGGTACCATTGACATTGTACTGGTGGAATGGGTACCATTGATATTGTACGAGTGGCATAGGTACCACGCATATTGTACTGGTGGCATAGGTACTACGCATATTGTACTGGTGGCGTAGGTACCACGCCTATTGTACTGGTCGCATAGATACCAAGCATATTGTACTGGTGGCATAGATACCATTGATACTGTAATGATGGCATAGGTACCATTGGTATTGTATTGGTGGCATAGGTACCATTGCTATTGTACTGATGGCATAGATACCATTGATATTGTAATGATGGCATAGGTACCATTGGTATTGTGTTGGTGGTATAGATACCATTGATAGTATAATGATGACATAGGTACCATTGATATTGTAATGGTCGCATAGATACCATTGATATGTAATGATGTCATAGGTACCATTGATATTGTAATGATGTCATAGGTACCATTGATATTGTAATGATGTCATAGGTACCATTGATATTGTAATGGTGGCATAGATACCATTGATATTGTAATGATGGCATAGGTACCATTAATATTGTAATGGTGGCATAAGTACCACGCATACTGTACTGGTGACATAGGTACCATTGATATTGTACTGGTGGAATGGGTACCATTAATATTGTACTGGTGGCATAGATGCCATTGATATTATAATGATGGCATAGGTACCATTGATATTGGAATGATTGCATAGGTACCATTGATATTCTACTGATGGCATAAGTACCACGCATATTGTACTGGTGGCATGGGTATCATTTATATTGTACTGGTGGAATGGGTACCATTGATATTGTACTGGTGGAATGGGTACCAT
>JAXRKP010001947.1:7500-60000 GCA_037039925.1 Doris montereyensis | reverse complement strand
AGAGAGAGAGAGAGAGAGAGAGAGAGAGAGAGAGAGAGAGAGAGAGAGAGAGAGAGAGAGAGATAGAGAGATAGAGAGGGTATACTTTTGTTTGAGTTTCACATTTGACATGGTTTCAAATGAGGCATTGGTCCTACTTTACGCATAGTCAGCGGTACATTTTCATTTCCTCTGATCTGTGTAGTAAGCACAGAATACTCAATGAAATTCATTTGTCTAGGATCCAAGCCAGTCTTTGGTATGACTTTGAGAAAATCATCGAACTTGTTGAAATAGCCAGTTAGCCTACACGTGTTTCATTGTGTATCTTTTTTGTCTGGACTAAAAAAATTCATTTTCAATATTTACATTGAAGTGATCACTTTATCAAAAGTTATTTAAGACCTAAAAAATACATAAAACAAGAAAACACAACTTAAGACCAAAAAAAAAAGTTGCTTGCAGTTCGTCTATACTGTTGACAGCTTCCCAATGCTCGACTTTTGTGGCCGAAATAGTATCACCCCTACCCTAATACAAAATCAAGGCATCCGAAAGAGAGAAAAGACCCCGAATGTCTACCATTCTTTTGATGGCTCCTCTTTAGCTTCTCTTTCTCTTCTTCTGGTGACCATAACGTTGCTGTGTCTTGCATCTAAGTTCCTTGAAAAACCCTTGATGCTCGTAAGAGCTGCAACAAGACATGTTGGTTTCCCTAGAGTTAAATTGAACGAAACAATATCGATTAATCTATTTCTTGATTATGATATTTATTAATAAATGTATGTATGTACATGTGTGCATATTTATTCATAAGTATTCATTGTTTCATGCCAAGTGAAATTCTCGTTAAAATTCAAGGGACGCAACTGGAGAAATACAACCGTCGAACTCGTACGATCGCTGTAAGGCCCTCTTCACTGCCGTTTTACATTCGTCACATTTCCGGTTTTCCGGGGGAAATCTCGAATATCACTAACGTCTCGCCAAAAAGACGTGCGCCATTGTGACGTGCATACGCTTCGCTTTGGACTCGCTTGCGTGTTTACTCAGTTTATTCCCGAAAAACAACTCTGTACTTCAAGAATGGAATCTACATGTGAGACATTAATTGCTGCTATTAAAAAACGTCCTGCTATTTATGATAAATTTGACGAACGGTATTCAAATCGCAGTTATGTCAACACTCAGTGGAAAGAAATTGCAGACGAAGTAGGAATCGATGGTAAGCATGAAAACTAGGCCTACATGATGGTTTAAACAAATTAGGAGAAGTGATTATTATCATCAAATGCAGATACTGCCTGGAAGGGCTATTTGTACTTTATGATTTTCATTACGTTGAAATGTATTGTAAACGAATTGTCTCTTACTTTACTCAAAACTAGTTTTACAGCCAGAATTTGGGCTGCACATATTTTCCTTATTATCTGCCGTTTTGTCTGTATTTGCTCTGTGTGTGTGCTCAAGTGTGTTTGGGGGTTCACAAACGAAAGCAGATTATCTGGCAAGATTTCTGTTGTAGGTACTGTTTTTTGTTTTTCAACCATTTAGGCTTAAATTTTCTATTAACGTTACAAATTACCTATAGATGTGGTTTTTGACCTTAAGAAAGATTAGATATTATTTTATGAGGATTGATTTTTTAATTACAGTAGTCTCCGCCAAAACATGCAGTCCACTGGTAACAAAATAATCGTACAATTTTACGAAGGTGCATTTTGACGGAGCCAAGGTTCACAACCTTTAATGTATTTACATTACCATCCTTGTTTGGTCATAAACTCTTTTGTTTTGTTAGTTATTTGTTATCGTTGGGGGTTTGTTTGTTGTTACTCGGTTTGAGGATTAGACCCAATTATAGGCCTACCCTTTCTCATAGAAAGATATTCATTCTTCTCTCACTCAAGACTACAAGAAGGGGTGGAATGGTGGAGACATTCGGCAACTAGAAATATGTTTTTATTTGTTTACAGGCATGTCATGGAATATGATCTCCATGGGTAAAAGTGACATAAGACCTTTCTCAGATGTTCTCACCATGATCAAAGAGAGAGCCGACCAGTGTGTCTGTTTGGCAGACCATCGTTGATGGCTGAGTCGGGAGGGAACGGGCAGATAAGAGTGCAAAGAGCCGAGACAGTCAAGACTAGGCATTGTCGGGC
Organism: Doris montereyensis; assembly: GCA_037039925.1. Taxonomy (NCBI): domain Eukaryota; kingdom Metazoa; phylum Mollusca; class Gastropoda; order Nudibranchia; family Dorididae; genus Doris; species Doris montereyensis. The sequence goes on along the minus strand of JAXRKP010001947.1, from coordinate 57,856 downwards.
ACATGTGTGCACATAGTTAACACACCTAGATGGCACACACACACACATAAATCACACATGAGTGACAGATTTTGTTACTGGGACGAGGCTAAAAGACATTATCGAAATGTATTTTTCACAGGATTTGACTCTTAAAATGCAACAAGTGTAAATTGAAGACAGACTTACAAAAACTTGAAGGGGTAATTAGCATTGTAAAATTCGGTTACATGAAAAAATCGTGGATTATGACGTGATTTTGACGATTCGTGCATTTTGGCGGCGTGCAATTTGGCATAAACTACTGTATTGTAAATTTTGCATTGTTTCACTGACAACTTACATTTCTGTTTTGAAGTTAAGACGTTACTGTCTTATCAACCAAATATGCTTCAGTTCAATAACCGGAGATGACAATTTAAGGACATCAAATAAATATTGAAGCCCCATAGGAACAAAGACAAGATTAACACAAAGAATGGAAAAAATATTTTCCTTAGAATTAAATCAACTCGTGACCTCAGCATCAGCACCCATCACCTCGCCATGAAAAGAGAGCACACTAAGAACAGGGCCAACTATGTTTCTTTAACAACCTCAATTGCATTATATTTTGATATCATTATGCTAGGAGCTCTGTATCGAAGAATAGAGCAACATGATCATTGACGACATTAGCCAAATGCTATCAAATCACACATTACATTACCGACCTTTATGTTGTTATGTGGCTGTTAAACTTAATCCACATAGATATATCTGACAGGGATCGGGTTCAAGTCCTAGGACAAGGTTTCTTTTGGATTTTTTAAAATTATTAACACATTTATTTATTTTTATTCTTTTGATGTCTCATAACTGCCCAGGGCTTGGGTTTTATTTTTTATTTTTTTGTAAAGGATTTTTAAGGCCATAATATGTCAAAGTTAGAACATAGGGCGATGGCAAAAGCGGCCAGAGTTTGTAATCTATAACATTGTTCATTACATCAAAGGAAGGAGAAAAGTTTGAGTGTAAAATCAGCCCGTGATTTGGACTGTGCCGATATTGTGGTATCGGATATGCATGTATAATTAAAATACTCATGACATTATTAACATGATAAGAGCACTTTGCACATCTCCATCGAATGGTTTTATTATAACGTTCAGCTATCTTATATGTGTAGTTGTAAAAATTATCTGTTGTAAATACTTCCATGGTGAATGTGCCAATGAATGAAACTATTTGACTGGTTGGTTGGTCTTGTATTCAGTTACGCCTGCTAAAAATGAATTTGAACAACATTCACCACTCCCCCCCCTCCCCACGCGCACACATACACACTCACACCTGTATAAAACTAGATATTTAACAAAATATATGTTTGGTTTTCATCATACAAGTCATGTCTATAAAGTAACACATAAAGTTATCAGAGTGGAGGCTGAAGACAAATGGAAAAGATCTATCACAATCCCTTGAGGCCTGGACCCCCCTCACCCCCCCCCCCCCAACACCAATACCCACCCCAACAGCACCCCCTCCCTTTTCCCCCATCCAACTGAAGGCTAGGTCCCTTTAGCATCTGATCTCAACAGCTATGTTGCTCAACAAAATGCCTTGCAAAGATCCAAACTTTTAATCTACAGCATTTGACAATAGTGTGAAAGAACACAAAAAAATGGCATTGCTTCCCCATTTTCTAACCACTAGGCACCATGGCGAAAGCTAACTCAATTTTATTTCTTTAATTTCCTTTAATTAATTTTCATTATGTGGCTAAGAGACAGATTTGCAAACAAGGAAAATTTGAACTTGCTTGGAGATATAATGTTATAAACTCGTAGATCACCAAGAAAAACTTTTTTTATTATATATATAAATATTATTTCAATCCCGCAAGTCAAGTGGGACTCAGAAGTCCAAAGGCAAGGTGTCAGCCTCTCAACCCAAAGGTCGTGGGTTCATGCCCTACCAATTGTTGACAAATTTTCTCAAGTTTTTTCGAGTAAAATTTATTTCCCTGGTCCAGGTAGATAGATCGACACTTAGTCCCATCAGAAACGTACAATAAAAAGGAGGCCCTGTGTGGAGGTCACAACACTCTGTGCATATTAAAGATCCCTTTGCTGTTTACAAGGCAGTCCATGCAAAATTTAAAATCCTATCAAAACCCCCCGAGATCACCTTAGTTGTGGATGTGGGTAAGTCAAATCATATCAAAAACACAAGTCAAGCGATTTTCCTTTTTCTTTTTTTTTTTTTTCAGAGCAAATTGCTAGGAGGAAATGGACATGCATGCGTGATTATTGTCAGAAACAACATAAACAGATGACCAGTCACAAATCTGGCTCCTGGTCATCAAAGAAAAGGAAATGGTATTTGTTTGACAACATGTCGTTCTTACTTCCATATTTCAACAGCAATCGGACACCGGGTAATCTAACGGATGATGACATGGATTCTCATAGAGAAATTCTGGATGACAATGACGACAACCAATCTCATACCAGTTCTCCATCAGTAACGAACATGCCATCAGCATTGAATAATTCAACAGATTTGAATGCTGACCCACTTAATGAGATGTCTCGAATTGACGAATGGCAGGGTATGATGGACAACAGACCAAACACACCACATCGAAAAAAATCACGATTCCCTCAGGAAAGGGGAAATCCAACGTTGATTGATCTAGAGATGATTGAAACTTTAAAACAAATGAGAGAAAAAGTAGTGAGTAAGTCAAAACTGAGAGATGATGATGGAGACGAGTTATTTTTTAAAAGTTTGATTCCAAAATTGAAAACTCTGGACCCAATTGCAAGAATGGAATGTGAGGCTGACATACATTCAGTCGTACTACGACACATGAAACGTTCAGCTGGTTCTTTCACTCAAGATAGTACAACAGAATGCTCTGCATCTGACAGCAAAAAATGATCCATTATTCTCTGTTAGCACGTTCCATATAAATTTTTAGAAAAAGTATAATGTATTAAGCTTCAAAAGATATCAAAGATATTTGAGTGTATATTTGTACAGCAAATTGAAAGTGTTGAATTTGACAGCAAGTGGGGCCGAAATGCGTGAAGTTCTATTTTATAGGAACATGTACACTATCAAAAAATGTGCACACATAAGAAATAGCCACTTTAATTTTAAGTGTTGTGTTTTCTTAACAGGGATTTTTAAAGAAAAATCAATCTATGTATCAGTACGCAAGAGAGCATTGTAATATAAAATCAGATATTATATTATCATTTTACACATTCATGACACAGCATCACCTTTACCGTCACAAAATTGTTTGTGATATAAATTACCTCCCTCTTATCTTTATCAGTAATTCTGTAACTATCCGATACATACATTTTCAACCCATTCCTAGATTCCTTTAAAGCCATTTTGGAGTTTGGCTTGGTTGTGTGCCTAGTTTAACAGTCAAATCTGAAATTTTCTTTATCTTTTCTGTAAAATCAATTTCCTTTCATACGAAATGTAAGTGAATTCATTTCCATTTTATGGATGAACTTGATTGAATGGATGAATATGTAACATTTGATGCAAAAATGAGATAATGTGGTTTTCATTTTTGAATGTGTTATTCTTTCTTTCTTTCTTTATCAGCTCCCATTCTACCTTCTGGTGTGTGGGTTTTAAATGCCCGAAATGAAATGATCTTTCTCCAGGCTGCCCTGTCCTGACAGTTCCTGTTTCCTTCCGTGAAAGTTAAATTTCTTTGCAACAATGCCTCTTTTATATCTTCTTCCCACTTTCTCCGAGGCCTGCCTTTTGGTCTTTTACCTTGAGTTTTAGCACTGTATACTGATTTAGCTATTCTATTGTCATTCATTCTGTTAACATGCTAAACCATCTCAGTTGATTCATTTCTATCTTAGTTTTTATGCTATCTGCTTTGGTTTTATCTCGTATTGTTGTGTTTCTTTTTGTCTCTTTTAGTTTTCCCTACTTCTCTTCTTAGATATTTCATTTCGGCTGCCTGCACTCTATTGTATTCCCTACTGTCTAAGGTCCAGGTTTCACTGCTATAGAGGAGAGTAGGACAATAAACTGTGTTGTATACTGCCATTTTGGTTTTTGTTGACAATTCTTCTTTACCTAAAAAATGCCTTTCCTAGATGGTTATATATTGCACTTGCATTTTGGATTCTCTGACTGATTTCTTCTCTTAGTTTTCCCTCTGAGTTAATCATTACTCCTAAGTAATTGTAGCTTTGAACTTGTTCCAAAATCTCCCTGCCTAATTTAAGATTTTGTGTTTCAGCTTCCCTACTTACAAGTACTGTTTTGGTTTTCTTTGCATTTACTCTCATTCCTCTTTATTTAATTCATTATTCATTATGTTGATATTTGACTGGAGGTCCCTTTCTGATTTTCAAAACAGAACTAAATCATCAGCAAATGAAAGCATTGATACATTTACTGGTTTGAGCTTCCATAAATGTGATAAACAAAAGAGGACAGGATACAACCCTGTCTTACTCCTATATCTACATCAAATTCTTCTGATACATTTCCAGCCACTTTGGCTGTCTCCTTTCATTATTTCTCCTTTGGCGTTCTTAATTTGTCGTATTGGGCATGTTTTCGTCTTTCTCATGCTCTTCATTGCTCCCCATAACAGCTTTTGATGTCCTTGATAGCTTTCTTGAAGTCTTTGTCCAAACTCTTCCCACTGTTCCTGTTTTGCTTTCCTAGCTTCCTCTTTGGCAATAGTTCTTTTACTCACGTAATCTATCCTATCCTCGGGTCTCTTTGTTTGCAAGTATTTCTTCCAGGCATCTTTCTTTTCTTTGATCTTTAGTCTTGACATTCTCATTCCACCATGCTGTCCTTTTCCCATCTCCTTTAATTTGTTTCCTACCACAGACCTCTTCAGTACAACTGAGGAGTGTTTCTTTATATATTTGCCACTTTTCTTCTATTGTGCTTTCCTTTAGACCCATCTGCCTTTCACTGATAGATCTTTTTATCCTGGATTGGTACATCTGTTTTACTATTGGTTTATTTAGTTCTTCTATTTTGAGTTTAGTAGCTTTCTTCTCTTTCCTTTTCTGTTTGTTTTCTTCAGTTAATAATCTCATTTTGGCTATCACTAGGTGATGATCACTAAATATTTTAGCTCCTCTGCTTACTCTAGCATCCATTGTACTGTAAAAAGGGAGCTGCTAACTATTATGTAGTTTATCATTGACTTTTCACATCTGTCTTCATTTGCTCTTGTATATTTGTGGATATCTTTATGAGGAAAAAATGTGTTAGCTATTTTCATGTTTTTCTTAGGCAAAAATCTATTAGTCTCTCTCCATTTGGAGAAGTTGTTGTCTCTCCTTCTTTACCTATTAATCCTCTGATGTTTCTACATTGTTGCCTACTCTAGCGTTTAAATCTCCTAAAACCATTAATTCCTGTTTGGGTTTGAGATTCTCTGCAGCTATTTGTAAATCATTTTCGAAGATATCTTTTTCTTCTTTGGGGGCATCTTCGTTTGGTCCATAAGCTATTAATAATTTAATTTCTCTTCCTTTTGGTTTAACATTTACCTCTAATAGCCGTGGGCTTACAAATTTCCAACTTTCTAGTAGCATTTCTTGCCTTTTATGCATTAGGAGGCCTACTCCTGCTCTAGCTCTATCTTTGACATCTACTCCTGAGAAAATTAAAGTATGATTTGGTCCTACATTTTCTAATCTTTGTCCTTTTTTCTTTGTTTCTGTAATAGCCAAAATGTTTACTTTGAATTTTTCCATTTCTTCAGCTAATTCTAACTCCTTTACATTAATTGCCCTAACATTCCCTGTTCCAAAAATCACAGTCCGTGTTCTTTTCCAGAGTCGCCTTCGAAAGTTCAAGCCGTGTATATCATTGTATATATTACTTTGAATCAGGTTGTATTGGATAAGCAGGGCATTAGCCCACTGTCAGGGTTAACTCCCTTAGCCTTTGGTCAGTCAAGACCGACCTGCAAGGCAGCAGGAGACTCGTGGAAGGCCGGATCATCTACTCCCCGTACAGGTGCTTACCTGTCCACTGCCCGGATGTTGTTCTATGTCCATTATTTGTGAGTTGTGAAGCATAATCATTCCAAATTTTAACCTTTAAATAGTCTAAAAGAGACTAACCCTGTGGCAAAGAGGTAGCCTCAAAATGTGATTTTATGACTCCAGATGTTTTTCTCGCATAGTCTTCATACATATTTACGTTCATAACTAATTGTTTGTTAATTTTGTTCTCATTTTTTTTTGTTTCGTTTTTGATTTGGAAATGAACAAATATTCAAGAAAAAGGTGTAATTTCTTTTTGTACCAGCCAAAACTTGATATATGCATTTTGTGTTAATATATCTTATAGGAGGAGGATATTTGCACCAGGTGGTGGGAATATCCCAAAAGATATTTGCAGCAGGTCCTCTATCAAATGTTCACAGTGAAAACAATAAGCGGTAACTGTGAATGAAATGCCAGGGGGTTGTGAACACAAGAGCGAATGAGAATGAATCTATTAATTGTCAATTTTGGCTGGGATGAAATCAGTCCCAACAACAAGTAGATCTAGATCTACAAAAGAAGGTGATAGAAATATCCCAAAAATATTTGCACCAGGTGGTGGGAATATCCCAAAAGATATTTGCACCAGGTGGTTGAAATATCAAACAAGTAATCTTACCTGGTACAAATATTCACTTCGTATCTTATATCCTTTTTTGATTTTCGTATCATTGTTTTCTCCATTTTTCTTTTCAATGCTTATTTTCCATATCGTATCAATGTAGAAATGTCTTCCCTCAATTGACGACCAGTGAGCAGTTTATATAATGAAGGTTGAAACAAATATTAAAGAAAAAGATGTGGTTTCTTTTTGAACCAGCCAAAACTTGATATGCATTTTGTGTTAATATATCTTATATCCTTATTGGATAATTGTCTTTCCTTTGAATTGAACGCCAATTAATTGCTGTTGTGCTATTGCTACTCAGTGCCACTGTAAATATTTTAGTAAACGTGCAAATTTGAGATGAATCGTAATGTCTCAATAGCAAATTTGATGTATGTTTCTTTGCATGTACTTCTTTAATTTTCATTAACTCCCTGTTTTTTTCTTTTCTTTTTTCTGATGAGAATTTTTTTATTTTTTGCTTTTTAAGATGATGAGTGGGCAGAAGTTGGGGGGTTGTCTTTGTTTTTGAAATAACAGCTGTAAATAGATTTGAGGATCTGAAGTTCACCATAGACATCTGAGCATTTTAAAGATTTTTTCTCTCAAAAAATAAATCATCCCTCAATCCATGGACTGCATTTTTTGGTCCTATCAAATCTAAAATGATAAAGCATGGTGTGTTTACATCTTGTGCATGTTGAAATAGTCCTCGCGTTCTCAAGAGCTGCCCAGGCAAATTTGGTATTTGAGTATCGTCTCTTACACTGGATTTGTATGAACAAACACAGTAATAGTTTGGAATAAAGTTACATGCGAAAAGAAGTGAATTTGATTTTCACATCCAGTACATTAGTACATCGTATTAATATTGACATCAAGGATATGAATCAAGGCCGTCTATAACCTGATAGACTATATAGACGGCCTTGTATGAATTCACACAGTAATAGTTTGAAATAAAGTAACACACGAAAAAGAAGCGAATTTGATTTTCAAATCCAGTACATTAGTACATTATATTAATATTGACATCAAGGATATGAATTCACACACTTTTCAGAAGTAATATGTATCATTTTGATTAACTGACATTTGTATGGTCTAGTTAACAAAACTAACCTTGAGAGAGTTTTTTGGTTCTTACATTTCAATTCTGTTTCAAAGAACACTCATATTAAATTCTTGATTTTATGAAATGGTTTTAAATGTTTATTTAATTTTTACGGCTCTTTTCCTTGCATTGTCTGTGCCCGACTGTCTTTATTTATATTCTAGAAATTTGAATCATAAGTATACTTTTGTTAATTTTTACAAATTTTCAAGTCTGAATATCAAGATGTTGTAAGACAAGACCTTTACCTGTACATGATAAACCGTTAGATAAATATGTGCACATTGATACTTTATGCAAACACTTTATGATTGTTAAAGTTGTTTCACAAAAATATGTGTGACACTGTTGTGTCTGAGATATGAGTAGTTTTCAGTTTTTGTATTGAGTGTGTTTGAGTGTATTTGTCCGCCCACACTCCTACACTCACCTCTTATACTGTTTATGTTGTCGGGTTCTTTGACCCAATCAGTTTAGGCTCCACCCCCGCTTTCCTTGTCATGAAATTGTTGTTAGCAAATAATGTTGTTTTTTTCTTTTGACCCAGTCAGTTTGGACTCATGACACCCCCTCATTTCTTCACTTGCACACTCTATTTTTGCTATGTACACTGTATCTTATCACTCTATGACAATACCTCTTTAATGAAAATTTAAACCACATATGTCATTAATCTGTTTCACATTTTATTGTCATTTCTACTGTATTTTTCAATGTTCAAATATATTTATTGTCTTAAGTATGAAAAACGCCATGAGACTAATTAGAGGTGAATGGCACTATATAAATGCCTATATTATTATGTTTACATCTGGTTGTGAAATGATTTGTGCTTAGGAATTGTCCAGGGGTAAGTTGACCATATTTACATTCTGTTACTTGCAAATATTTTGTTGTCATGCAATTGCAATTTATTAATATTGGCATTTTAAAGCAAAATTGAGAGGTAGCTTGAAAAAAGAAAGAAGAAAAGAAACAAACTCGATTTAGTTTTTATATCTTGTTTCACCCCTTATATTTATTGTGAACTTTATTCATTAAACCTCCTATAACCTCCCCTACGCTAGAGCCTTAGTCATTGGTTTATTTTGCCTTCTTTTTGGTAAACAGTGGGTCCATGGCCCCAACTCCCCTGCTTAATACTCCCTTCTTTCCCCACCTCCCCAAGCTTTTATCACATTGCTGATGACAAAATAAGAAAGACTTTACAATCTGTATAGTCGACCTTAATTGCCTGGTCCATGAAATAGCCATGTTTATTCTTTTGTTGTTCATGTTAGATTAGATCACAACCCAGTGTTGGATCTTTGCTGATTTTACTTGATACTTTGTTTTCATGATGTTATCCTTTACCACAGGCTATTGTTTCTGTTTTTGTTATTTCATTTTTATTTTTACGGAGACGATACAGTATTATTAAGTTTGAAACAGTATGATATAGATGAATTTGAGACAGTGAGACCATCAAACCTATATTTTTAATAAATTCATTGTTGACACTCGAAAATTACAACAAATCATCTGCCTTCTTCACTACTGTTGTATAGCTGTGTATTTCGAATGTGAGCGAGAGATGCTAATATGTGACATTAAAAAACAGAGAAAATAAAAGGTATAGTAATGTTGAAATAATGTTTTTCGTTTGACAAGACATTTTCATGTGAAAATTAAATTGGCTACAATAACATTTGTAAACCTGTGTCCTTATCTGTATGTTTGATAGAAAATCTCTCTTTGCTTTTGTTGAAGTAACCAACCTTCAAGAAGATCTTGAGAAATTTATGATAATGTCAACAGGACAGTACTCAAGTTTCTCCTTTTAAACAAAAAAGAGCGACACACTTTGTAGCGTTACAATTCATTATTCTCCAATTTGCCTTATAGTGACTATGACCTTTTCTCCTGTGAACTTTTCATAATAATAATATACTATATATTCATGCATAATGAAAAAGATAATGAACTTTTAAATTTTAAATCTAATCAAAGATCTATTGGAATTTTCAAGATGAGGAAAATACTGTCTTAAATCTTACCTTAACCAAAGCAGAATGCAAGTAAATGTTGTGAGGCATGATGATGGCACCAACAATGCCCACAGCTTGAATCAACTCATCATAGCCACACTCGTAGCAGTAAGGTGTAAACATCCCTTTTAAGACTTTGCCTTGGTCTGGCATTATAGCAAAGTACTGCAATGGACAAATGATGAGAGAACCAAAAGAATGTTTTAAAATACTGCAATGGGCAATTGATGAGAGAACTGCAAAAAAAATGTTTTAAAATACTGCAATGGGCAATTGATGAAAAAGAACCAAGAAATGTTTTAAAATACTGCAATGGGCAATTGATAAAAGAACCAAGAGAATGTTTTAAAGTACTGCAATGGGCAATTGACGAGAGAACCAAAAGAATGTTTTAAAATACTGCAATGGGCAATTGATAAGAGAACCAAAAGAATGTTTTAAAATACTGCAATGGATTTGACTCAAAGAAAGAGCCAAAATAATTTTTAAAATTCATTTTACTTTGTGTAAGGAAAGAAAGCAACAAAAATGTAGCATTTATTTAGTCTTTGACCCTTCAAATCAAATCACCAAACCTTGAATACTCAATACATCTGTATTAACAGCTTTTTAACTCATTGATTATATTTTTAATAATAGTTACCATTATTGACAGAAGTTTTTGATTTTTAAAGTTCTTCTTACTAGCTAAACAGTCATGAGGAATGTTATTAGTCAGATACAAACCCTGAGATCACCACCAAGATGGACAGGGTCACTTCAAAGAAACAAACAAACAAATCAAAAACGTACATCCTTTTTTTTTCTTCTTCTTATAAATATATGACTGAGACTGTTACTAATCTATAATTTATTCTACTCTTATGTGTCTTGTCATATACATTTACACATTGGAATATGTACGTCACTTTTCTTACCCATCCTTACTTGACTTGGATATCCATGCATGGAATGGAATCATTTCATAACAATAACATTATTATCACAACATATTTGCTGATCTAGATGTTTAATTCTACAGTAAGAAACAGCAGAGAAATTGGATGAGGAGACCGATGTCAACATCTTTGTTATATTATCTACATGTCCTGTTCTATTATTTTCTTTTACAATCTTTTTATACATACGTTTATTACATGTGTGGTTAATTGCAAGAAAAATAATGTGTACATGAAAGTTTGGTTTGCAAAAAAAGTTGATTAAATAATTTGATATGTGTACATTTAAATTGTACAAGAACAGTTTACATAGTTGAGCTTAAAGTTTTGGACTGTTTATATACCACTACCAGCGTTTGTTTAACTTTCTGACTGTCGTTCTGGTTGGCTGTCTGTCTGTCTGTCTGTCTGTCTGTCTGTCTGTCTGTCTGTCTGTCTGTCTGTCTCTCTCTCTCTCTCTCTCTCTCTCTCTCTCTCTCTCTCTCTCTGTCTATCTGTCTGTCTCTCTCTCCCCCTCTATCTCTCTCTCTCTCTCTCTCTCTCTCTCTCTCTCTCTCTCTCTCTCTCTCTCTCTCTCTCTCTCTCTCTCGATTCTCTCTCTCTCTCTCCTTGTCTGTCTGTCTGTCTGTCTGTCTGTCTGTCTGTCTGTCTCTCTCTCTCTCTCTCTCTCTCTCTCTGTTCCATATCTCTCTCTCTCCCTCTCTCTCTCTCTCTGTTCCATATCTCTTCTTCTCCCTATCTGCCCCCACCCCTTATATAATATATTCTTTTATGCTTTTCATATGACGTCAACACCAAAGGTTCAATGTGCTACGCAGCAGCCTAGCTCTTTCTTACCTCATATCCAAACATAACTGCCATCACTGTGATAAGAAAGCAGAAAAAGGCTTCAAGTTTTCTCAAACCATAGCGGTCGATCAATAGAAATGTGAAGGTATCAGCAATTGTAATGAGCACTCCGCCATATAAAGGTATCCTGTGTCACACGCAGGAGGTAAAATAACCATTGTACATTTTGTTCAGAATTTCAAATCACATTCACATACACATTTACACTCATATCATCACACACACACACACACACACACACATACACTTATTAAATTGTATGTATTATTTGTAGATACGTGCACACATTATATTTATATACCTACAGACAGACACATATACGTGCATGCATTCATACAGACTTATTATACAACACTCATGCACGTACGCTTGCATACACACATACATAAAAGACAATTACTGGTACATACATACGTATCTACTACGTTATTAAAAATACAAATATAGATACTTACACACAGACAAAGACATAACATAATAATACTGGGTATGGACCCATCTCTTAAATGTAGGTCTATATCATAGATTAATATCACATACAATGAACTCACTTTCCATTGGATAACAAGTAAAAAGCAATGGCGGTACCAATGACTTCCTGCATATCAGATCCAATGATGGCGATCTCTATCATAATCCACAGAATCAGACGGGGCACTTTCTTGTACTGTTTGAAGCAGACCTCAGCCAAGTGCATGCCAGACACCACACCAAGGCGGGCAGCCAACCTTTGCATTAGAAGTCCCAGTACGGTGGATGCCAATAGAATCCATAAAAGCTGAAAGTCGGAAAGAAATAATATTTGAAAAAGGCTATGAGATGTAACTAAAGATAATATTATAGTATATTAGTACATGTACATGTCTCGATAAAATATAAGAACCTAGTTAGTGTTTCTAACATGATTACAATCTAAAAGGGAAACAACAAGGCTCAACTCGGATGAAAATGAAAGATTTATTAAGAATTTCTATTTATGTTCTCCCTTAGCAATGAAAATAGACGATGCATGTACAATGCATAGCAATTCGAATCTCCTTTTTTATCGTCCGTCTCCGACGGGACTAGGTGTCAAACCACCTACCTGGACCGGAGATGGGGGGGGGTAGATGTTGTTCGAAAAAACTCGAAAAAATGTTCAACGTTGGCGGGGTTCGACTGACCAACTACCTTTTGGTTGAGAGGCCGACACCTTACCTCTGGACTATCGAGTACCCCGACGGAATATGAGGAAGGGGAAGGCAGGTAGTCATAACAGTCAATAACTGAATGACTTTGCTAACAATGTAAAAGCAAGAGAAGTGAACTAAAATCAAAAGTGATAGCTGAAGCAAAGGACAGTAACATAGGACAAGACGAGTGAGAATGATATATCCTACCGAACATAAAGAAGAAAGAGGAGAGAGACAGACAGACAGACAGACAGCGTCACACTCACAGAGGGGAGGCAGATATTGAAACAGAAAAATTAACAATAAATTGAGATAGACCTTGCTATTAGTACTAGTTCTCTTATGTGCTACTTATGATCAAAGAAATATAATCTCACATTTGTTATAGCACAAACCTTAAAGCTAGCAGCAGCCCCTGACTGTAGATCGGATTCAACGTTTCCAGGATCAAGGTAAGCAATGCTCATCAAAAGCCAGGCCCGGTGAAGGCCCAAAGCTTGCGGAAACTGAACAATTTATGCTAGAAGAAAACGAGGTAAGGATATGTAATATAAAGATAAAGATGGATATATAGTCTGTATCCATGTATAAATCGATTGTACACATCGCTTATCCCCCATCAGGCCATGTCCTCCTCAACTCCCTGGGGAGCATACCGTACAGATGCCTGTTAGGCGCTTCTGTCAGATCTTTCTACCTATAACTATGTACTCATTCCCACCTGAGTCAAGTGAGGAAGTAGAGTGAAGTATAATTTGCATTTCCTATGAGTTCAACGTTGTGAAAAACCCCACCTGGGCCAGCCGTGAGTTTTGAATCAGTGTCATCGAAACTACAACCTCACAATCACAACACCACGGTTCCGCTACGACGCCCATTTAATATTAATTAAAAGATAAAGCTTAATTTCCCTAAAATTCTAGTTTATAATACAGATCTGTTGACTTCACCGTCAACACTATACAACATGTACTGTCAATGTCATTTACATGCACTATATCGTATTGGTACAACATTTTGCTTATAAAGCCCCCCCCACCCCCTTTCCAAAAAATGGATAAAAAAGGGGGGGAGTGATGATTGAAGTTGAATACCGTCACTGTCCCTAAATCCATAACCAAGATCCTCAATCAGTTGACTGAGTAGAAGTAATTTTGTGGGTTTTAAAAAATAATACATAAATGATTTCACCACTACCAAAATAAGTTGGTATGATCACATCTCAATTCTTGTAGTTTTGTTCTTGTTCGGTGCTAATAGAATCTTTTTGATTTTAACCAAGTTTCCAAAGTCATGGAGCTCTGTCATAGATTCATATTATATTTGAGAAAAATCAAGACTTATCAGCTGGTTTGCAAAATGGTGTATGATACATTATTGCATTACATGCTATTTTGTATACATCTCTACCTGTACGTACATTTTGATTTTCCTAGAATATCATACTGTTATTATCTCAATTATATAACTGATAATTAATTTTGAAATTAATTATAGACTCTTGATAATAATGACTGAGGTTTTGGACCTGATATGGAAGACAATGGGTGTTAATAGGAGAAACATATTTTTACTATTAGTCAGATACCAAATGTTAATCTTGTTGTACCTTTCCTTTGACAAATTTAGTTACTTTCATTTTTCCACAACAAACTCCCCCTCCCCCCCCCCATCCTTAAAAAAAAAGAATAATAATTGAATAAAAACAAACTACCTTACATCCTCCCGGCACCTTTCTAGAGAGATATCAGTTCAACGTGTTATCAGAGAAAACCGATCAATTCTTTTACAGCTTGAATTGTTAAATTTTATTTCATTATATATTATAACGTTCGAGGTTTGGGGATATAAAAAAGCATAGAAATATTTTCCACTTCCAAAGAACTTACAAATATTCCGTAATTTGCTTACAAGATATTCATTTTACAAAGAAAAAAATGAATGGTTCATTGGAAGTATAATGGAGTTAAAAATAAATGTATTTCTAATTGATATTCTTTACAAGCCAGGGCTACCACAACACGTTTTACAAATAATTTCCAACTTATTCTACACAACACAATAGGAAATTTTTAATACTTGTAAATTTAATGATTTAACAAGTGCGACGGGAAGAATCATTCTGGCTTGTATTTATGCCCTGAACAGAGATGAGCCTCAATTTGTTTGTACTTTATGGAAATATTTTGAGAAGAAATAATAATGATATTATCATTATTGGTGATTGGTGAGTCTTCTTCTACATACAAACTTGGTTAGATTAGATTATAAACACATACATAATATGTAGTACAAAAACTCCAGAAAGAGTTTAATTTATTATCCACAGAGAGAGAATAATTAAATGCAACCAAAAGCCAAATCAATCAAAACACAGATCTATATTGTTTTTAAATCGTGTCCAATAACTCTTCCTAGTGTCATTGAAAATCATCTCTGGTTGTATACTTAACAGGCTAAAGCGTTGTATCTAAAATAACAAAGTCGGGACCACATGAAATTTATTGGTGGCCGTTTCATGGGATATGTTAAACAATTACAGTTAGTTTGATTTTTGTTTTGTGTTTGTTCTCGTTAGCCTTTTATTTTAATTCTTGCTTTCCTCTGTTTCCTTTGACTTTTTATTTTTTATTGTGTCCTGTTTACTTCCATAACTTTTCATTTTCTAAATTCATATCTATGTAAAATTTCTGGAAAATTCAATAATTGAAAATAAAATAAAAGCTACAGACAGACAAACAGACAGATTAATGGAAATATATATTCAGACCTTATTTTTTTTTCTAAGACAAGCATATCAACGGATGAATGTCTACTCACGCTTTCTTTCATTGGCACGTGAATTCTCTGGTTGAAGTAGGTGGAGGCGGGCATGTCACTAGTGTCTGGTCGGTCCCATCACACTGCTCTCCCTCCCAGTTGTCGGCGATGGCAGCGGCAGTAGCAGTGTCGCTGGGTGTTCCCTGTCTCACTCACAGCATCTTCGTTCTCACTGTCTTTGGCATGACTGTTTCTCTATCCTGAGTAGAGAGACCAACAGATTGATAAACGGAAACGTAGCTCATTTTGTGAACACTATGCAGGACGACTATCACCAGAATATCGTCAATGAAACTCTTCAGCCATAAAATATCCGTCATTTTTTTTCAAACGCATTTTCTTCGTAGTTATTGTTGTTGTTGAGAAAAGTTCTGTTAGATAAGTGCAATTGTCGAACCTGTCTGTACGTTATTTATATCTTAAAGCTTTGTTCAGCCAACAGATATATGCTGTTTCATCATATTATGATCTAAAATAATAATACACCATTCTTAACATTTACATTGAAATTCATGTTTGGTCTCTCCTGAAATAAAATTAATTTGGCGGGCATACGAGTTAAGATACTTTCATCCGTGGTGTGTGTGTGTGTGTGTGTGTGTGTGTGTGTGTGTGTTGTAATTAAAGTGTCCTTATGCATTGCAGCTATACGTCCCACCCATCACCAGTTTGAGATTGATATAAGAATGAGCAATAAAAAAAATATAAGAAAGATCCTTCTAATCTTTTGGCTTTAATATTTTTCAGCCTAATTTTTCCATTTTCACTGCCATCCGGACTAAGTAAAAGTAAGAGTTGTATTCTTTTCAGTCCAAGGTAGTACAGAAGGTACAGTTCGTAAACCTGATGTAAATGTGTGTGTGTGTGTGTGTGTGTGTGAATATATGTATAGCACCCACCCACGATACACACACACACACACACACACACACACACACACACACCGGCACTTAACTACACTACATATCCAAGGGGTCAAGTTCTATCACTAAGTCTTATCACACTTGTCTCGATTATTTATGATACATGTTGTATACGATCATTATGACCTGACGACAAGAAAGAAAAATGGTGGAAGTGACTCAATACTAACGTGCAAATGATGAACAATGACATGAAATAATAAATATATTGAAGTTTGACAAACATGAGACAAATACAAAGTATAGACAGCAAAAAAATACATTTGACGAGTAACAAAATCGAACCTGAGACCTCCATGTCGGCACCCATCGCCACGCCATAAAAATAGAGCACACCACTAACAAAGAAGGTGGAAGACAAGGTGGAAGACAAGGTGGAAGGTGAAATGTAAATCTGAATGCACTGCCAATAAAGAAGCTGGAAGACAAGGTGGAAGACAAGGTGGAAGACAAATGGAAAATCAACGCAAGACAAGGTAAAGACAAGATGGAAGACAAGGTGGAAGACAAGGAAGACAAGGTGAAAATGTAAATCTGAACGCACTGCCAATAAAGAAGGTGGAAGACAAGGTGGAAGACAAGGTGGAAGACAAGGTGGAAATCTGAAACTGCCAATAAAGAAGATGGAATAAAGAAGGTGGAAGACAAGGTGGAAGACAAGGTGGAAGACAAGGTGGAAGGTGAAATGTAAATCTGAACGCACTGCCAATAAAGAAGATGGAAGACAAGAAGACAAGGTGGAAGACAAGGTGGAAGGTGAAATGTAAATCTGAACGCACTGCCAATAAAGAAGCTGGAAGACAAGGTGGAAGACAAGGTGAAAAATGTAAATCTGAACGCACTGCCAATAAAGAAGCTGAAGACAAGGTGGAAGACAAGGTGGAAGGTGAAATGTAAATCTGAACGCACTGCCAATAAAGAAGGTGGAAGACAAGGTGGAAGACAAGTGAAGGTGAAATGTAAATCTGAACGCACTGCCAATAAAGAAGGTGGAAGACAAGGTGGAAGACAAGGTGGAAGGTGAAATGTAAATCTGAACGCACTGCCAATAAAGAAGGTGGAAGACAAGGTGGAAGACAAGAAGACAAGGTGGAAGACAAGGTGGAAGACAAGGTGAAGGTGAAATGTAAATCTGAACGCACTGCCAATAAAGAAGGTGGAAGACAAGGTGGAAGACAAGGTGGAAGGTGAAAAATCTGAATGCACTGCCAATAAAGAAGGTGGAAGACAAGGTGGAAGACAAGGTGGAAGACAACGTGGAAGGTGAAATGTAAATCTGAACGCACTGCCAATAAAGAAGATGGAAGACAAGGTGGAAGACAAGGTGGAAGGTGAAATGTAAATCTGAATGCACTGCCAATAAAGAAGCTGGAAGACAAGGTGGAAGAAATGTAAAGGTGAATGCACTGCCAATAAAGAAGATGGAAGACAAGGTGGAAGGTGAAATGTAAATCTGAATGCACTGAATAAAGAAGGTGGAAGACAAGGTGGAAGGTGAAATGTAAATCTGAATGCACTGCCAATAAAGAAGGTGGAAGACAAGGTGGAAGGTGAAATGTAAATCTGAATGCACTGCCAATAAAGAAGGTGGAAGACAAGGTGGAAGGTGAAATGTAAATCTGAATGCACTGCCAATAAAGAAGCTGGAAGACAAGGTGGAAGGTGAAATGTAAATCTGAATGCACTGCCAATAAAGAAGGTGGAAGACAAGGTGGAAGGTGAAATGTAAATCTGAATGCACTGCCAATAAAGAAGCTGGAAGACAAGGTGGAAGACAAGGTGGAAGACAAGGTGGAAGACAAGGTGGAGAGTGAAATGTAAATCTGAATGCACTGCCAACAAAGAAGCTGGAAGACAAGGTGGAAGACAAGGTGGAAGGTGAAATGTAAATCTAAAATGTGGTAGAAGGCAACACTAGGTTTTTTGCGAGATGCTTACACACCAAAACGTTGGGACTCGTTTACCATGTACACTGATTTAAATTTTCTTCTTTAAAGAAAAAACCCAATAACAACTTATTTTCAGATCGAAAACTCAGTAACATGCCCAGTGACAACCCATCATAAAGATTAAGATGAACGCATACATACGCCTACATGTCATGTATTATATGTGTCACTGCTTTAACTACTTACGTGAAAACTAATAATATAATAATAATATTATGTGTTTGGTATGAACGTACTGTTATGTATATACATGTATATTGGACATGTTATGCTGCTTTTCAAACTGATGGCAAACTAACAATATCCAGGTAGATGTCAGTAAAAGACAAATAAAATGAATCTGATCTTATTTCAAATGAATTCATTTGGATAAATTTAAAGACCTTAGTTTTTAAAAACTGGCCTTGAATACATATATATCTAGACACTAAAATAATACTAGTATGTATGTGTGTATGAATGTTGTGTGTGTGTGTGTGTCTGTCTGTCTGTATGTATGTATGTATGTATGTATGTATGTATGTATGTATGTATGTATGTATGTATGTATATATGTATGTATGTATGTATGTATGTATGTATGTATGTATGTATGTATGTATGTATGTATGTATGTATGTATGCATGTGTAAGTATTATGTATATATGTCTGTACGTATGTAAATGTAAGAAGTATGTATGTATGTATGTGTATGGATGTATGTATTTATAGGTGTGTGTATGTATGTATGTATGTAGGTAGGTATGTATATATGTATGTATGTATGTATGCGTTTGTGTGTGTATGTATGTATGTATGTATGTATGTATGTATGTATGCGTTTGTGTGCGTATGTAGGTATGTATGTATGTATGTATGTATGTATGTATGCGTTTGTGTGTGTATGTAGGTATGTATGTATGTATGTATGTAGTTATGTATGTATGTATGTATGTATGTGTATGTATGTATGTATGTATGTGAGTATGTACGTATATATGTATGTATGTATGTATGTATGTATGTATGTATGTATGTATGTAAGTATGTACGTATATATGTATGTATGTATGTATGTATCTATGTATCTATGTATGTACGATGGACAGCATGTTAAAGCGGTAGGCGTGGATACACTAAAAGCCGTAGTCCGTATTCACCTTTCTACGCGTAGGCTACACGGTCCGTTTCCATCGAATCGAAGCAGCGCTGAATTCGATAGTCACCTGAGCAACGGTGATCTCTGGAATTTTGATTAGATTTTAACATTTTGTCCGGACTGCCCTGTAAACAGCTAAGGATCTTTAACGTGCAAAATGATCTCATTCTTATCGCCCGTCTTCGATGGGACTAGGTGGCGATCCACCTATCTGGACCAGGGGTAGGTTTTATTCGGGGGAAAAGAGAAACAAGAAAACTTGATATATTTTTTTCAGCCGTCGGGGCTTGATCCCATGACAATTTCTTTGTATTTATCTTCATCAAAGTAGCGTTCTGTCCAGGAGGTGATTATTGTCACCTGTTCCGCTTCACGCTATTGAAACCGGGATAAGCGCCAGCTCTATAAGTCGTAATGGCCTTGAAAGAACTTTAGTTTTACTTGTACTTATCTTGCCCTTGTCCTTGTGGAAATCCAGCATGATATTACATGCACATTAGGTCTAAATGATAATAAAACGTACTACGAAATAGTTACATCACGAAAGCGACGCGACGAAAAGAATGTGTCTCGTGGCAAACCTATTGACCTTTGCGACCCATAATAATAATCTTCTTAATCTTCTGTCGCTTGATAACTCAAGGATGACCGAACTTATCGAACTGATTGAAACAACCTAATCATTCAATTATTTCATTTAAATTGGCCTATTTCCCTAATCCTATTGTTTATCTTCTGAGCTTATGTTAGCGATACGCAACGGGATACATTCGAACTAAACGAGTTTTAAAACACACCTGAATTTTTTTAAAATATAACGCAATAGCTTAACGATATACCTGTAAAACACGGTATCGAAGACAATTAAATGATAATTGTTTATGTTTCGAAGTACCTGCATTACCCAAACCCACTTTCTACAATCCAAGAAATGAAGAAACTTACTTCCTTACAATCCAAGAACTGAAGAAATCCACTTCCTACAATCCAGTAAATGAAGAAACATACTTCCTACAATCCAGGAAGCCTTATTATTACAATCCAAGAAATTTATCATTACAACCCAAGAAGCTTTATTATTACAATCCAAAAAGTTTATTATTACAATCCAAGACGTCTTATTATTACAATCCAAGAAGCTGTATTACTACAATCTAAGAACTTTTATTACTACAATCCAAGAAGCTTTATTACTACAATCTAAGAACTTTTATTACTACAATCTAAGAACTTTTATTACTACAATCCAAGAAGCTGTATTACTACAATCTAAGAACTTTTATTACTACAATCCAAGAAGCTTTATTACTACAATCCAAGAAGTTTTATTATTACAATCCAAGAAGTTTTATTATTACAATCCAAGAAGCTTTATTATTACAATCCAAGAAGCGTTATTATTACAATCCAAGAAGCGTTATTATTACAATCCAAGAAGCGTTATTATTACAATCCAAGAAGTTTTATTACAATCCAAGAAGCAATTACAATCCAAGAAGCAATCCAAGAAGCCTTATTATTACAATCCAAGAAGCCTTACTATTACAATCCAAGAAGCCGTACTATTACAACGCAAGAAGATTTATTATTACAATCAATCCAATAAGCCTTCTTATTAAATTCCAAGAAGCTTCATTATTACAATCCAAGAAGCCTTATTTTTACAATCCAAGAAGTCTTATTATTACAATCCAAGAAGCCTCTTATTAACTGTGATCCAAAGAAGTCTTTACAAGAATCCAAGAAGCCTATTAACTGCAGTACAAAGAAGTCTTTTACAAGAATCCAAGAAGCCTATTGACTGTGATCCAAAGAAGACTTTTACAACAATCCAAGAAACCTATTAACTGTGATCCAAAGAAGACCTTTATAAGAATCCATGAAGCCTATTAACTGTGATCCAAAGAAGACCTTTATAAGAATCCAAGAAGTCTATTAACTGCAATACAAAGAAGTCTTTTACAAGAATCCAAGAAGCCTATTAACTGTGATACAAAGCAGTCTTTTACAACAATCCAAGAAGCCTATTGACTGTGATCCAAAGAAGACTTTTACAACAATCCAAGAAGCCTATTAACTATGATCAAAAGAAGAGTTTTACAACAATTTAAGAAGCGTATTAAGTATGATCCAAAGAGGACTTTTACAACAATCCAAGAAGTATATTAACTATGATCCAAAGAAGTTATTTACAACAATCCAAGAAACCCATTGACTGTGATCCAAAGAAGGCTTTTAGAACAATCCAAGAAACCCATTGACTGTGATCCAAAGAAGGCTTTTACAACAATCCAAGAAACCCATTGACTGTGATCCAAAGAAGACTTTTAGAACAATCCAAGACACCCATTAACTGTGATCCAAAGAAGACTTTTACAACAATCCAAGAAACCTATTGACTATGATCCAAAGAAATATTTTACAACAATCCAAGAAGCCTATTAACTGCGATCCAAAAGATCCAAAGAAGACTTTTACAACAAACCAAGAAGTCTATTAACTATGACCGAAAGAAATATTTTACAACAATCCAAGAAGCCTATTAACTGCGATCCAAAAGAAGATTTTTACAACAATCCAAGAAGCCTATTAACTGTGACCCAAAGAAATATTTTGCAACAATCCAAGAAGCCTATTAACTGCGATCCAAAGAAGAATTTTACAACATCCAAGAAGCCTATTAACTGTGACCCAAAGAAATATTTTACAACAATCCAAGAAGCCTATTAACAGTGACCCAAAGAAATATTTTGCGAAGCCTTTAACTGACAATTTTACAACCAAGAAGCCGAAAGACGACGTTTATTGACTGTGATCCAAAGAAGATTTTTACAACAATCCCAGAAACCTATTAACTGACCCAAAGAAATATTTTGAACAATCCAAAGAAATATTTTGCAACAATCCAAGAAGCCTATTGACTGTGATCCAAAGAAGATTTTTACAACAATCTAAGAAGCCTATTAACTGCGATCCAAAGACGACGTTTACGACAATCCAAGAAGCCTATTGACTGTGATCCAAAGAGCTGTGAATAATACAAAGGAGCCACATTCATCGTTACATTTGTAATTTATATACGTTTCGCACTTTCAGTGTAAATTTTTGCCTTGATTGATATTTCCTTTCATTCATTCTCTATCATTTCTTTCTTTCTAGACCCAGTGAAATATAGATCTAGTCTTATAGTTATCCTATTCTTTCCTTCTTGTTTCCCATACTACTCACACTCTCTCTCCCACCTTTCTTCCTCTGCCTTTTTTCTTCATCTCTCTCTCTCTCTCTCTCTCTCTCTCTCTCTCTCTCTCTCTTTCTCTCTCTCTTTATTCTCTCTCTCTTATTTTCATATTTGTAATTCATTCTCTCTCTCTCTCTCCTCTCTCTCTCTCTTCTTCACTCTCTCTCTCCATCTCTCTCTCTCTCTCTCTCGTTTCTCTATCATCACTGTCTTTTTCTCTCTCTCTTCATCCTCCTTTCTCTCTTTTCTCTCTCTCTCTCTCTCTCTCTCTATTACTTACTTATTTTCATATTTGTAATTCATTCTAGATCTGAACCTTCCATTTTCGCTCATTCTTCACGTCCCCTCTCTACGTTTCTAGATATTTCTTTCTTTGTTGTCTGACGACATCACGTTGTGTGATGCCTGGGGTAGTACTTAGATCTAGATTCTAGATGTTTCTTGTTTGTTGTCTGACGAAGGGTTTGTTCTGCCTTTATTAGTGGAGTTGTCACTTATTGTCATATTTCGTCTGTGATCCAAAGAAGACTTTTGTTTTACAACAATCCAAAAAGCCTAAGACTATTGACTGAGATCCAAAGAAGATTTTTACAACAATCCAAAGAGCCTAAGCCTATTGCCTGTGATCCAAGAAAAAAAACGTCCATTGACTGCAATCCCATAAGCTTACCACTACACCTCGCTCACATTCATTTTTGTGAAGGCCATGAGCGCGTCGACTCAGTGAACAAAATCGGGTTGTTTTTCTCTTTCTCCTACGTTGTCCATCCATGGACTTTAGACGGAAAGTGAGTAAAATGTATGTAACCGACTTGTATTGAAATAACGCAACGTTTTCCCACATAGCTGCCTGGTGACACTAAATCAAAGTGTTCTTGTTTGATTATTTTATAGGGTGCTCGGCTAGAGGGCTGTTTTGTTTTTTACTGTTGTTTTGTTGGGGTGGGGGGGGGAGTTTATTGATTTTGTTGTTGTTAGTCTTCTGGCTTCGGTGTGCTATTGATTATGAAATTGTATACCATGAATTGTGTTCTTCAAACGCATTATAAAAAGTTATGAAAGGACACGTGTGTCATTATGAAATCAGGAGAGCAATCAGATCAAATTTATACCAACCCGTTTCTTTACTATATTTATTTTAATAACGATTAGCTATTTGCATAACGTCCCTTTACTATATTTATTTTAATAACGATTAGCTATTTGCATAACGTCCCTTTACTATATTTATTTTAATAATGATTAGCTATTTGCATAACGTCCCTTTACTATATTTATTTTAATAACGATTAGCTATTTGCATAACGTCCCTTTACTATATTTATTTTAATAACGATTAGCTATTTGCATAACGTCCCTTTACTATATTTATTTTAATAACGATTAGCTATTTGCACAACGTCCCTTTACTATATTTATTTTAATAACGATTAGCTATTTGCATAACGTCCCTTTACTATATTTATTTTAATAACGATTAGCTATTTGCATAACGTCCCTTTACTATATTTATTTTAATAACGATTAGCTATTTGCATAACGTCCCTTTACTATACAAATGAATAGAAACCACTGTGTGTACTGACAGATATAAAAAATTATGCAAATATCATGACAATGTTTATGAAAGAATCTTTTTTTAATGTGCATATTTTGTATATAATATATGCATTACACTGTTATGTCTAGATGGAGATAATGAAGTTCTTATACCTTAGGTACTTTAAAGACTTACTTGTATAATAGCAACAAAGAAAATGTCAATGTCTAACTAGATGGGTCGTAGAAATTGTTCTTAGAATTTACTGCTCATGGCGGGCATCACAAAGCCCAAAGAACATCATAAACTTTAATACACATTCCCATTCACTTGAAAGAATTCGATGTGTCCTGTCCGCATTGACCGCCTCGTTATTTTGAGTGAGCAATCACATGACTTCAGCTTAAAGTGTACCCTGGTAGATTCAATCGCGTTATGTTTGTGAATTGGAGTCGGCCTAACTGTGTCTACCTAATTGGTGTCAGTGATAAAGACAGTCATCATTCTAGTGCGTATGACCTTTTAACACTGTATTATTTAATATAGCCTATGATGTATAGAAGAATGAACTAAGAGCTCGCACAAGGATTTGAATGGCGACAGCACGCTTTGCGGTACTTCATATTATATTTCGAGTGTTCTTTTTCTGGACATCATGACGGTCAATCAAATTTAGTCTGACTATGACTGAGACTGTGTTGTATGATAAGGTCGTAGGTCCAGGTTTGGTTAGTTTTGAGAAAACCGGTGTTAAAGATTCCAAAAACAGAACTTGTCTTTGCAAATATAATAATAATAATAATAATAATAATAATAATAATAATAATAATAATAATAATAATAATAATAATAATAATAATAATAAAATTAATAATAATAATAATTAATAATTTAAAAAATTAATAATAATAATAAAAATCAATAATAATAATAATAATAATATTTAAAAAATTAATAATAATAATAATAATTAATTCATTTCTATAGCGCCTACTCCCATCTTACGACAGCATAGCCTTGTACATGACTAAAATGAGCCTGAACAGGGGTCAATGATCTTTGATACGATATTTGAAGAGAGAACACACACACAATTTAGATCCCTGATGTGTTTTTAACTGATTTTTTGACAAATCGGACTTAAACCCTAACAAATATCATCATTCCAAGTGCACGTAATGCTGAACGCCAACGTTTCAAACAATTTTGTTGTTGCAAACATGGTGCAAAGAGTGCACTTGCACTAAAGACAAGTGGATGCGCACTTACAACACATTTGCTGTAAGCGTCGAACCAAAGATAAATGCATTGGGGTTTTTCCTATTTTCCATGGGCTGCGTTTTAGATTGATCATCCTGTAATAAACATTCAATAACGTAAACAACTAACAGATGTGGCAATGCGAAATGCAAAGGAGCCACAGAGGAGTGAAATCAAAGGTGATATAAACGACAATAAATGACAACTACACCAATAAACACAACACAAACATGTAACGTTTCATGTACAATCTTTTGTCAGACAACAAACGAGAAATATTTAGATCTAAATAACGTAAACAGCAAAGAGATGTGACAATGCGAAATGACGAAAGGTTATACCCGAAACGCCACGTGTTTGTTCTGTCTTTATTGGTGGAGTTATAATTTATTGTCGTTTTTCACATTTGGCTTCACTCCACTGTGGCTCCTTTGTATTATAGGCATTCAATTACACGGTTAATCTTAAGTTGAAGAAGGAAGCAGCGGGACGAAAATTAGAGGTGTCCTATTTGAATCATTTATTTATTGTGTGGGTGAAATAACGACAGATTACTAAGGACATACTGTATTGAATCTAACGATAGTACAATTCCTTTAAAAAACATTATGATATACATCTTATCATACAGAAAAGAATAAAAACAACAACAACATCAAACAAAAACCCTTCTCCTCTGTCTGTCATGACAGTAAACATAAACTGACAACACCAACATACATATTATGTAGTAACTCATGTAGCTCACAGCGGTGATGTGCTGAGACAAAGATAACACTAACAGTTTCAAAGTACATGTATTGTTATTTCCGTTTCAAAGATTATAATTGAGTAATAAAAATCTTCCCTCTCTTTTTCACTCATAGTATTGTACAATCTATGCCCGATACCACAACATCAATTACACTCAAAGTTGTGTTTTATAAGGCTATGCAAAGTTATCAGTAAATCTTATCTCCACGTTCAGATTATCGCTTCTGCCAAACATACATCATGGACCAATGTATTAATTAGATAACCTACTTATATGCATAATGTAATTCGAAAAAGCGAGTTTCATTTGATTTACTCACATCCACAACTAAGGTGATCTCGGGGTTTTTGGGAGGATTTTTTTTATTCTCCCCAGACTGCCCTGTAAACAACCTAGGGATCTTTAAGGTGCACAGTGTTGTGTTCTGCACTAGGGACATCCTTTTTATCATCCATCTTCGGTGGAATTAGGTGTCGATCCACCTACTTGGACCAGGGGGGAGGGGGTGGTAGATTTTGCTCGAAAAGAATCGAGACAATTTTTGAACCTTTGGCGGGGCTCGAACCCACTACCTTTGGCTGAGAGGCCGACACCTTGCATTTGGACAACTGAATCTTTATGAAAAATTGAGAGACGGACACAAAGGTTATCACATTAAGGTGGGGGGGAGCGCGACCTGGACTGACGAGTTTGGGACCAAAAGGTTCATTTTTTGTTCTTTGCATATACGGGTAGACTGATCATTTATCTACAAGTTTATGGCAGAAAAATGTCCATACGACGTATAATTGTTTTTTTACAAAATATTTTGTAGGCGAGGGTAGGTAAAACAATCAAAATTTTGACGTAATTTAACTCTGATTGAGATGGCAGTAAAAACCCGTATATTGGCGGCTAATCGTCAAATGTGACATTGACAACACCAAGGTCACCTGGATTCTGCCTACACCGCTCGTCGCTTCGGCCCATCGCTGTGTGACGCAAGAAGCGTTGCGCGTCAGTGTGTATGTAAAAGATAACAAAAGATAAACTAAAAAGATTTCTTGCAAAAAATAAATTCCAACACACTTTTGCATGAGACATAATAATTGATTTTAATAATCATACTCTTATTAAAATGTACACTACACTAATTGCAGTAAAAATGTGGGTTGGGGGGGTGGGGAGGCACTGAATCATAAAAGCCAGAATAACAAATGTTCATAGCAATACGTCACTATTGCGACGGACCAATAAGGTCATAAAAGAACTATTGAAGCCAATTAAGAACATAGACGAGATAAATAACAAGTAGTTAGCACGGTTCAATCATAGAGCGCTCTCTTTTCATGGTGAGGCGATGGGTATCGACCTCGATTCTGTCTGGAGCCAAATGATTTTCTCTCTCTATTCCTTTGTATTTGTCTCTTTTTTGTTCTTATCAGGCTTCAATGATTTTATTTCATGTCATTATTCGTCACGTCACTCTCGACATCTCCTTGCCTCCCTGTTTGTCTTTATTGTAACAGACGTATATTTCTGCTTGATTTCAATATTTTTCTTCTCCTCTCAAAGCTAATTTTGCATTAAGTGTGTAGCATTATTATATATGTCTGTCTGTTCATTTATTTATGTGTTGTTTTACATACTTATCGGTCTGTCTATCTGTTTATCAATGTGATGCTTTGCGTATCTCTATGTCTGCCTGTTCTTTCTTGTAGTTATCCATTTAGACATCTAGATAAATAAATTGATGGATACATAGAGAGATAGATGGAAAGAAAGATTTATAAACAGATGGACAGAAGGATAGAAAGACTGGTATTCAGTATACATAGACATTTCATTTTCACCCCCACCCCCACCCCCCATCAAATTTATTTTCAAGAAGGATAACTTCTAGAGCATCTGTGTTGCTTGTGTGTGTATGTTTGAGTGACTTACAACTAAATAAAGAAAAACAAAACAAAAATTCTAAAACAAAGGAAGGCACAACATTTTACTTAGCATTGATGTATTAATAATAATCATCATCATAATAATAATAATAATAATAATAATAATAATAATAATAATAATAATAATAATAATAATATGTTTTGTTTTCAGTCGTTTAAACAAATTATCATACCAAACATTACATCAAATATTTTCAGTCCATAAGGCACGGCTTACTTCAAAGAAATAAGAAATGAAGCGGCTGTATCACAACACTGTCTGGAAGTTACACAAATAACAATTATAATTTATCTTACCCATTACTCTCTCTCTCTCTCTCTCTCTCTCTCTCTCTCTCTCTCTCTCTCTCTCTCTCTCTCTCTCTCTCTCTCTCCTCTCTCTCTCTCTCTCTCTCTCTCTCTCTCTCTCTCTCTCTCTCCCTCCCTCCCTCCCTCTCCTCCCTCCCTCCTCTCCCTCCCTCTCTCCTCCCTCCCTCCCTCCCTCCCTCCCTCCCTCCCTCCCTCCTCCCTCCCTCCCTCCCTCCCTCCCTCCCTCCCTCCCTCCCTCCCTCCCTCCCTCCCTCCCTCCCTCCCTCCCTCTCTCTCTCTCTCTCTCTCTCTCTCTCTCTCTCTCTCTCTCTCTCTCTCTCTCTCTCTCTCTCTCTCTCTCTCTCTCTCTCTCTATCTCTCTCATATGTGGTTTAATATACATGTATATCAGTTGGCTACAAAGATTCAACATTGGAAATAACCTCAACAGAACCAACAAATGACATATTACTATTTATTGTAGAAATATGTCTCAGTCAGCTCAGAACAGCTAAAAATAAAAAGTGAAATGTAACTAAAGACTCATATCACTCTTAGATTTTTCAGATCTACCCAGTTCACTGGGAGCAGTGATTTCATGGTAAATGGCGCACTAGTGTTCCCATCACATGAATCATCTACTGTGGAAAGAAAATTCCTGAAATATTTGTAGTAACAAACAATAGACCTATAATTTCTTTTATGAGGACTTTGTTTCATTTAAGTTAATTCAATTTAAAAATAAAACAGCAACAGCAAAGATGGCTTATTAAAGATCAAAATTGTTCATACTCAACAGAGAGATCTTTCAATTGAACGATTCATAAGTGACCAATGCAACTGATATTTCATCAGTGGTTATTCTTTCATTGTATTATGAGCAATTCAATTTCTGTGAGTCTGAAAATAAATATAAAATGACTGATTTTGAATGATATAACATTTCTAAGTCACACATTTGGAATAAATGCCAAGCTGTGCATGTGATGTACAACCACATATCCACTATGGATGACTTAATGATTCTCTGTTATTATCGTTTTAAACTTTTAACACATTCAACTATCCTAGAGAGACAGTGCTGAAGTTATCACCTATTTTGAGATGTTTGATGAGGACAAAACAAAACTGCAGTAAATTATTGCAGTTATTAAAATAAATACATGTTATTTGAAATCATAACAGATTTTAGCAGAAAACGCTTGCTTAAAGAAAAATGTTTTGATTTTCAGTTTATTCTTCATCATGAGTGTTTTCAAATTAATCAAAATCGTCACTGCACTATGTCAATTCTATAAAATAATAAACATAACTAAAGATATCATTGTTCAACAATAAGGACAGACATAAGGAATCAAAGGCATTATTATATTAAACACACTTTTTCCAATGCAATTTTCCAAAAACACAATGAGAATTTTTAAAGAAAGCTTTTATGAGCATTGGTATTGTTATATCATGTTTCAAGGCTTTTGAAAAACATTGTAAAGGCTGCAAGAGAGGGAATTAAAAACGAATAAAAACGATGGATTGAATTCACTGTCAAACACACCTAATGACATAATAACATGAACAGATAAAATGTTTCATTTTCAATCGTCCACATTTGGCAACCTTCCATGTGTATAAAAGACAGACAGAATTTTTCAATGAAAAAAAGAAGTTCAAAATGAACACACAAGCACTTCAAATACACTCAATTTTCCTCTCTTTACACACCCCAATTGGCTTGCAAGGTAGAAAACTCAATTTTCCTCTTTACACATCCCAATTGGCTTGCAAGGTAGAAAACTCAATTTTCCTCTCTTTTACACATCCCAATTGGCTTACAAGGTAAAAAACTCAATTTTCCTCTCTTTACACATCCCAATTGGCTTGCAAGGTAGAAAACTCAATTTTCCTCTTTTACACATCCCAATTGGTTTGCAAGGTAGAAAACTCAATTTTCCTCTCTTTACACATCCCAATTGGCTTGCAAGGTAGAAAACTCAATTTTCCTCTTTTACACATCCCAATTGGCTTGCAAGGTAGAAAACTCAATTTTCTTCTCTTTACACATCCCAATTGGCTTACAAGGTCGAAAACTCAATTTTCCTCTCTTTACACATCCCAATTGGCTTACAAGGTACAAAACTCAATTTTCCTCTTTTACACATCCCAATTGGCTTGCAAGGTAGAAAACAAAGAAAAACAACGGGAAAAAGAAGAAGTTTTGACATGTGATTGAAGGACCTCCATTAATCTCCTGTATAAATGGAGGATTTTTTTCTTCTGTAACACAAATGTTTTCCTTTTAAATGTAAAGTGTGGGACATGAAAAAGTTAAAACTTGGCAGTGATACAGATTTGAAAACAATTTTGTTGTGCAGCTGAGACTGAGAGTATTTTCACAAAACAAATACCCTTTACTCCTCATCCTCATCATGCAACAAAAACAACATTAGCAGCCACCACAACAACTACTACTGCAGGCCCACCGTTTGATATGTACAAGCACCTTCTATACTCTCAGCCAGCTACTCATTAAAGAGTCAAATGATTTCAAAACTTAGCATATAAATGCATATGATTTGATTCGATATAAAACACAAATCTATTGAATATTTTGATTGCATATATAAAGATAATAATGTACACCAAATGCATTCTTCACAAGCTTAGATAATTATTCACAAACTGTACTGTATTCCTTCATATATCATGGTCCCTCTGTGTCAAAGTGATTTGGCTTTTAAAGACTCAATACCCCCATTGGTGGAGAATCTTGAAAAGCCCTCGCTTAAGTTAATTGCGAAAGACGTGGTGAGCCTTATCTGGAAATCCCAAAAAGTCAATCAAATTGGCATCATGGGGCCTTTGTTACTTATTACAACAGATTATTTGCCATGATGGAAAAGTATGGCAACTTGAATTTGGCTTCAAAATATTAATTTCGAGATTTGAAATGTTCCATAAGTTCATTCCTTTTAGAATCATATTTTTGACAAGGTATTGTTACTGATCAAAATCCTCATTGTTTCCTCAATCTTTCTTTCTACTAATTCATAGTCAGGAAAACTTCAAATGCGATTTTCTCAAAATGTTACTTGACAATGATTTACTATCTCCTTTTTCAATTTATAGTCCAATTGCTCCCAATTTCAGAATATAGTACCAATGAAGAATTTTTTTTTTCACCCAGTAGCGATTTTCAATACTGTTTAACATTTTTGAAAATAAAATTGTTGGTGATGAAATTTGCACAAAAATGGAAACATTAAGTTGCTACATGTACATTTTAAAAAATTCATTAAAATAAAAATCATTGGGACTTCAAAAGTCCCTACTGGGTGCCTGGATGCGTAGATATTGGACTGAATAATGTGTATGCAAAATAACAACTACATCTGTTCAAAATTTGAAAGGGCTGATTTGAATTGATGTTGACCGTATTTTCCTAATGAAAATCCAAAATGGCAGCATTTCCATGGCAACCATATGATAAGCACATTTTTTCTTTTTCTTTTCTTCGGTCAATTTAGACATGCTGAGTTCAATAGTAGTGGTTAAAACTGTCTATTTTAAAGACTATGAAATATCATGGCCAGGACTCCCCACCCCCCTTAAACATACTTTGATACATACAACGTGATGATCACTTTTCACATGACCAACAAAAGTGGTGATAATGAGGTATATACAAGAAAAGGAAACTCACGCCTACCTAGGCAGCCTTAAATTTGTCAAGCATGTGCAAAATGCAATTAAAACCTCTGAATTTTCCGTCCATCTACAATGAAATTGGGTGCCAAATTTTCTGTTTTCCGATTACTTGGTGCATGGAAAATGGGTCTTTTATTCCTAGGGGTTTATTTTCACATAAAAGCCACAAGATCGAGATAAATATTTTTTATAAATGTTTGCCAGATATCATGAGGAAGTTTAACAACAGATAATTTGGCAACAATAACTTGTTATTAAAACTAACAACATTGATTTTTTGCGGCAGCATTTTAACATAGGACCACATCTTTAAAAAAAAAAAACGGCAAAAGACAATTTTATAACTTGTTGAAAGCTTTCATTCTTCCATAAAAATTTGTTAAATCATTGGGAACAGTGTCTTAAAATACATTTAATGTAACCTTTAGCACACTTTAAAAGTTATAAAGTGTATACACATGAATTGGAATGTAAATTAACTAAGACACGTAAAGGTTTCAGGTAAATTAAATAGCACAAAGGTGAGTGTTCAGTTCCTGTTATTTTTTAATGATATATGCACTTGCATGATACTTTAATAAAAGAAAGACAGTAAGAACAGAAAAACCTACAAAGTCGGACATTTTCATCCTGCAAAATCAGTCTGAAAGCTGTGGTTGTTTCCCCCCTGTTGATCATTTGAAGACTCAGTATGGTCATTTTCGAATATCACTCCAGAAGAGGTTGTAAAGATTCGTCCAATCCACTGAAATAAAAATTTGTAACAGTAAGGTTTTGTATGGGATGAAGTGAAAAGATGAAAGGGTCAAAATTGTGACATAACTTCAAAATCGGTGTAAGAAAATAAATTAATCACATTTAAACAAGCATAATTGGTCTTAAAATGATGGCAACTTCTTAAACTTAAAGACTTCTTTGGTCTTCATTGAAACTTTTCAACACTTTGACTTATTTTATCACATGTCCTAAAAGAATTTTACACTTCTGGTGGAGCTTTTAACTTAACTTTTTAAATTTCTGCTTCTTTTTTCACATTTGATAACCAAAAATAACTTCATTACGTAGTGTTAGTAACTGAGCTGAGGAAACCGACTTAATCAAAAGACATGGCCGTTTACATCTGAGCTTTCAAGTTTAAGGAATGTATTGCATTTGCATAGGTACAATCATCTAGGTTGACTATGCTGAGTTACAAGTCCATCTATGCGGATATCTCTCCAGGAGAAAACTGCTTGAAAACAAGAGTAATACACCCGAAAAGAAAGAAAAATGGATGGTTTAATGTTGTTTTTAATGTGAATCTTACAGATAAGTTATTTTATGTCTAAAATGTAATTAAATCAACCTCATGGAATATCTTTTAGAAGACATCGTTCACATTTGCTTAAATGATTCAATTTTCTTTATGTCTCAAATAACTTTCATCTTTCTTTTAAATGATTTGTTTTAAAAGACAATTCTTCATGATTTTGCATCCAGCTTATATGTCAAGATATGTATTTAAAAAGATGGGCATTATTGATAACATAATATCGTATATGGCATTTATTGATAACATAATATCATATATGGCATTTATTGATAACGTAATATCGTTTCCTGTTATTGAATCAATCTTATGAGACAAGAGGTGCATGACTTTCCCCATGAATACATTTAAATGTGAGAGCACAACATTTACACAAAAGCAGCATTAGCAATAACACCTTATAGACAACGACTTGATATCTTTGGGAATGAAAGCAACTTAAGTTTCTTAATGTTCGTCTATAAGAAAATCATTAAACAGGAAAACGAACAAAAATTGTACCTTTGCTTCATTAAAGCATATTTGTTGCTCTGAAAGCAATATATCGGTCATTCTTCTTCTTTTCTTCATAATAACTGACAAACTCAATTCTTGAGCATTGCTGTCAATGTACATGATTTTGAATTTAAACCACTAGCTCTTAATCCAATTTTGAATTTAAGGTGATGTATTTAATTTTGTTTTTGAAGTCTTCAATGCTATTGCCGAGTTTAATTTCTGTTGGCAATTAGTTCCACAGCCTTTGTCCTAGGGTAAAATTAGTGCAGGTGACAATCAATGATAAACATGAAAATGATCTCAGGGCAAGAAAAGAAAGATCATTTTTAAAAATTTTAATAAAGGGAGAAAACATTCACAAAAAAAGTCAAAAGTTTCAAAATGACAGAAATAAGAGGAATATAAAAGCAAGGAAACATAAACAAATTACAGAGAGAAAAGAAAACTACAAACCAAAGCTTTTGAAGGGGTCTTAATAAAACAAATAATCAATCAATCCATGTAGAAAAATGATTGAATCAAAAGAAAATATGACAAAGGGTTTAAAGTTAATCATAAGGACTTTAAACATCTCAGATTAAGCAAATTTTGACCCATATTTGACTTTCTGATCGAAAGAAATGCCTAACCTATGAGAGGGCTGTAAGAACATGCAATAGTTCAACGTAGAACAAAATTTGTATTATTACACGCCTTATCATAATGAAATTTTTAAAAACCCAAACTTAATGAGATCCAGATTTTTTTCCTCTTTGAAAATTGATGCAAAATAAATTGGGGGGAGGGTGTAATAATGGAATCGTATAGATTTGTTTCTTTAGAATTTATCCTGTCCACCATTGTGGTGATCTCAAGGTGAATCAAGAGGAAACAGCAAGATGAAAGATAAGTGAAAAGAATGAAATGAAAGAAGTAGGACCTACCAGTAGCACCCACCAACCACCCACGATCTTATAGAACCTGTGAGTATCAACTCCGATAATAAGCAGAGTATTTTTCAAGCTAGCTGCTAGCCCTAGCATCTCACAGCCTTTCTGTGAGCAGTAACAGTTCCAAAACTTAAAACGCATTATTATTGTTTCATATACTATTGTCTTCATTTTTGTTTATAACTTTCCTTCTGGCGTATTGTTCTTGATTCTCAGCTCTTGTTGCAGACGCAGACCACAGATGAATGCTTTCCACTTTTTCAGATAATTTTGCTAGCTTAGCCCATGCTACCTCTGACTTTTTTTCGTCCTCATAAAATAGACAATAATAACTCGTGTACACTAAGAAACACAGAATCTGAGATGTAAGGAAGAAAAGAAAAAGACAAAATAACAAAATAAAATAGTTGAATATACAAACGAAAGAAAAAAGTGACGAAAGAGAACAAGACAGAAATAACTTGATGGGAGGCTAAAAGGTTTCCCATGAACAAGAATAATTTTTCCAAGACTAAAAGAAAGATATGCAATTTATCTGATGTCCTGTGTCTACAATCATACTAAGAACAGAACACAGAGGTAATTATGCTTTAAAACGTACATATATGGTTGAATAAAAAGATTGATGCTTTAAGTCGTACAAATATGAAACTGTGACATAGGATTAAAAAAAAAAAAATCATAGGACAGAATTTAAAAAATCAACAAAAAGAAAGTAAGAAAAAGAAATCAAGACATAAAAGAAATTAAACACACATATCTATGTTAAGGTGTTGGACATTCCTGAAAAAGACAAAAAAACCCTCATGCAAATGGGGATATAATAAACACAGACACATATGTACATACACACAAACAAACCACTTCATTGACATGAATTACATTGTGACTTTTCTTATTTGATCACTACTGAACGAGCCATTCAGTTTACAAACGAAGAGTATTTTAACCAGAGATGACAGATAATAAAATCTCTCATAACACACTTTCATCCAAAAGGTAGTTTGAATTTTACACACACACACACACAACAACCATTTCAATAGTAGATTTTTCAGAGAAATACTATTGCACGAATACCAGTTAATGCATGCGCTGAAGCAGCAAGTGCAGATAAAAACATTATCATGTATAAATTAGACACTGCATATAAAGTCGAAAAAAAAAATGTCCTTTTTTATTTTGTAAGTATACTTTTCATATGAAAAAGTTTCTCTCTTCAAAGTAAAGACCAGCCATAAAAAAAGAAGCATTTCCTGAGTGAAAATGCAAAATGTATATATTTATCTTTATAGTAATTTCATGCCTGCTCGGATTTTTTTTTTTTTCTTCTTCATTACTTTAGATGAATATTGCCGTTGACTGAGGCTAAACCAAAACCTGACACAACTTTGGACCAATTTTGGCATCTTTTTTCAAAGTCATTTTTCTACAAGAAACAGAAGGAAAAGTTTTGTTTTCAAATGCAGAACAAGAACTCTTGAACACTACTTACATGGTAGTTCTAGGGAAACTCTGTCTAATTCATCAAAGAATAATGTGAATTCATTGTATTAAATTTCAGCCTCATGTCCCTTTTTAAGCCATGTTCCTTTCATGTAGAAATAAATTCATTAGATTCGTAACATTCAAATCTATTGAGTGGTTTTACTGGAAAGAAACTAACCCAAGGCATAGGTGGCATCTACACTCAGTAGCAAACATTTTGACAATAATGGACTAAGTAGCTGTGTTTCAAATACTAAAAACAGGGTGAACTTTGAGAAGATGATTATTTGATCCATATGATGAATTTACAACTATATGTAGTTATCATATTAGACGCTATCTGGACATGGAAGTATTAATGGAAGCCAAGCTCAGCAAAGTCAAATGATAATGGCATTATGGTGATGAACATACACACAGACACAATAAGAGAAGAAGAAAAAAGTTCCATTGCATGTACTTACACAGGTATAGTCTGAAAGCCCTTTAGAAAACATTAACAGTTTTGTTTTATTAAGCATGTTTATATATGGTACCATCTGAATAGCATAATAGTCAAGGAAAAATGTCATGCTTAGCCTACAGTAGAACTAGGACCCATCTGATTCACTTGAATACCGAATTTCTCCATTTCCTAAACATACTGTGAATGTTTTACTTTCTGTCCTTTTGCCTGTCTTTCTGTCTGTCTTTTTCCACAAAAAACTGGTTTACAAATTTAGTCGTTTAATATTTCTCATTTAAGCAGTCAGTGATGCAGCCTTTCCATTGATAGTACGTCAGCTCAGAATTTTATTGTCCTTACTAATATTACAAATTTCACGACTTCGGAGTTAAAATCATTATCAGATTCACAGTTGTCAATTGTTGTCCTGTCCAACAAAAATATTGTAACCAAATTTGGTCTGCCTTTATCACAAATTTCACTTGCATTTTGTCCTAACTGCAGATTTTCTTTCCAAATGAAAAATTTAGAGCCTTTTTTCTCAAAATGGGTTTAAGTGTACTTCAGACAATACAATGCTAGCTAACGATTAGATCATGCAATACTTTTGGTAATGGTTGAAAATTAAAACATATTATTTAATTATCATCAATACACCACCATCAAAGGACTTCATACCAGTATCCAGCTCACATCTTTAGGGTGGCATAGGCTGAATCAAGCTATCAACAATTGTGCAGGCTAGACAAAGGCTTCAAACCAACATTTCTTTGGCATATACCATATTCTTCCTGATAAATGCCCAGGGGTTTGTGAAAATATATGAGGTGTGGGGCCTTTATTAAGGATAAAAAATATCAGAAATCCTTAAACTTAAAGCCAAATCTTCATATTAGGCCTGGGTTTCAAGCTGTGATCTTGCGGAGGATTCACGGGACAATGCCCTCAGCCAGATCATTTTCAGTGTAGGACAAATAAGTAGGGACAATTCCTTGGAAGAAAAAAAAATATGAGGACTCTCATAGAAGTAAGTAAAGTTCCTTCAAGGCCATTACGGCTGGAGCTTATCCCAGTTTCTATGGCGTGAAGCGAAACAGGTGATAATAATCATCTCCTGGTCAGGACCCTAGTCTAACACAGCTTTTTACTCATGCTAGTGCTTGTACCCATTTTGCACCTAGGTCGAGTGGGGAAATGCGTGTATAGTGTTTTTCCCAAGGAACACAACGTCGGGTCTGGCTGTGCCAGATTCCAACCCGGGACCTCAAGATCCCCAGTCTGGCAGCCTAACCACTCAGCCACCAACACCACTAGACCCTCATAGTTCTGGACATTTATTAGCATTACAACTTTGACTGGTTCTTATTTTATTTGTTGTATTTTCAAATAAAAATTGTTTTTACTGAACTAATCTATTATTATCTAAATCTATGTTAATAATGTGTTATGTCGTGCAATGTGTAATGGTGCGCTATTAGTAAAAATTGATACCAGTACGGTGGTGAGTGAGGGTGGGCTTAAGGCGGATGGAGTGAAGTTTTATATCAAGGCATGGGCATTTATTAGGAAGAATACAGCATACATAGATAGATCTATATAGATGTCTTCTTACAGCTTCCATGCTCATTCAACCTGTTTTAATTCAGGAAGTATCAATGGTTTATGAATGAAATTCTTTGTTCATTCAACTTGGTTTATTTCAGGAAGTACCAACTGTTTATGAATGAAATTCTTTGCTCATTCAACCTGGTTTGGTTTAGAAGAATTCCAGCTGTTCCTCAATGATTCTCTATTGTAGTTATACAACAAGTTTCATTTTAAGACTAAGAGGTTTCTCCTGCAAATGGATGATAACTGTATAAACATAATAAAAAGGCTTTTTTTTTACACTTTGTCATTGTTAGGCTTTAAATGTTGCTCATCATGTTGCCAATGAATTTTAGGATCTTATAAATTCTTTTTAAATAGAGGAAAGAAGTAGGATCAACCAGTAGAACCCACCAACTGCCTACTACAAAAGAGTCAACCAAAACAAACCATCCAATATCATCCACACCAACAGACAAAATAGAGATAAGAGGTTGCAATTAATCAAGTTTCATGAATTTGTAAACAATGAGAAGTAACGAAGGGACAAATGAGATAAGGACTGCAAAGAATGAAAAAAAACCTGGGAAACAACAAAAGGTAAAGATAGACACTGAAACTAAAGACATATAATGACGAGATTAGTAAATTTCTAAAGGGGGCTTTAGTGTAAAACAAGAATCATTTTGAATTATAAATATTTTTTAAATCTATGTTTACTTTACATATCATTATTATTACTGTGTATTTTCAATGGAGTAAAAATTCACAAATGCTCTTTCCTCACAAAAAGTAATAATAAAGACCATGCCATCTTGGTGGCTGCCACATATGTAATTGTCGTCTATTTATAGATTTAATATAATCAAAGATTCAAATCACTAGACTTTGACAAGTTTCTTCTTACTGCCCTCAAAAAGGAGTGATAGGCTACTACTATATTGTTTACATATATAAAAACTGTCCATCTCTGTTGACCATTTAAGCATTAAGCATGCGTTTATCAAATCAAATCAACCAAGCAATGATGAGTATCATATTAATAATAATGAGACTAAAGCAATAATTTTATAAAAACAAAGCCTATTTTTGTCTTGCTTTTTTTTGTTGTGTGTGTATGGTAAAGTATATCATATAAAGCCATATCTCTAGTCCAGCAAGGTGAAATTAGTGCATGAATTGTATTGCAAACAAATTCGCTGATGCATGAATTGTATTGCAAAAACAAATTGGCTGATAATTCAATAGCACAGAAATGCAATGAAGGCTAAATTAGGCCATTTCTAACTTCATGGGTTTTCAGTCACCATTTCTCTCAGTCAAAGCAAAATACAATAAGAAAGTGAAACAATACATAGAGATGTATTTAAGAGGAAATTTGATAAGGGTTTTTTAAGGTAGGAATATACAAAAAATAATTGTATACACGTATGTCCTGTCACAATTCACAAGCAAAGGTTTACTTACTGGCAGTGCGGTGATGGCTGTGAGGCCCATGAAAGCAAGGCAAAACAATGTCTGTTACACAAGAAGAGTCAAAACGAGAAGGTTAAAGAGAAGAACATTGACAGAATCTATACAAACAATGGATTTAAAGAATATATATATGGACATGAACCCTTACTATTTGGGATGAACATAAAGAGAAATGTAAGGAACCCAGAAGTGCCGACTCATGTTCACATAAATGTGTACTATCAGAGAAAAGATTTGCACATTCAGGTTTTATTTTCATAAGCTGCAATATAATTTCTTTTATCAAACAATGTATTTAACAACAACCCAATGTGCAGGTTTTCACACAATTCATTATTGAACATTCTAACATACCTTTAATTTTTTACAAGTAGATCTACCTAGATAATCAGGTCTATATCTTCTATATAATATCATATCCATAACATAATTAAAAACTTTTCTTGATAACACAAAAGGCAATGGCTGACACTTTCTTGAATCATTGCAATTATTTAGCAAAGCATGAATTTACATGCTATTCAATCTCCTGTTTAAACTGAATCTCATGCATTCATACTTTGTGGCTTAAAGACTTGCAGAAAATCAATAAATTATTTTTCATGTGTCCCCTCAAAAATGTAATAAACCCAAGGTAGGTGGATACAATTATGCAGCAACGATTTACAGTAGAAGAGGTCTAAGGACACGTCACCTAACACCACAGTCCGCCTGCCACTCAGGAAACAGGATTATTTTTGTTTACTACCATGGTCTGCCTACCACCAGTATTTTTTAATCTCCCAAAAGCATGTTCTAAGATCGCTGCTACTGTAATAGTTATATATGAGGACGTCACTCCTTGTCGAAAATAAAATAATACCAAAACTCATTTAACCCAACCTCTATGCTTATGGCAGAAATTCAAGAGACTGTTTCACTCTGTTGTGATAAACTTACCAGATAAGCAACAAACAGCAGGTAGAGTGCAATGGCTATAGAAACAGCCAGGTAAATAGCCCAGTGTTTAGGAAGACCTTGTATAA
The DNA here is from genome assembly GCA_037039925.1 of Doris montereyensis. NCBI lineage: Eukaryota > Metazoa > Mollusca > Gastropoda > Nudibranchia > Dorididae > Doris > Doris montereyensis. The sequence goes on along the minus strand of JAXRKP010001947.1, from coordinate 16,810 downwards.
AATTAATGACGAAATAAAGATTGATGCAAATCACAACAACAGCTAAAATGCCTGTGATTATCTTCATCACTCTGAGGACAAACGAAATTAGTTTTAAAAATTACACAAACATTAAATTGATTTAAATAAAATTTAAGGGAAAAGAACCACAAAAAAATTACAAGTATAATATATTGTGCTTTCAATATGATACACAGCAATTCTAAGTGCATGCCAATAGCATAAAAATTGTTATGGGGACTCAAGTTGTCAATATCATACGAAAATAATTTCATATTCACGGATGTATATAAATTGCATAATCTACATTCGTGTATTACAAATACATACAATATAAGGTAAGGAGATAGTTAAAAACAAAATACTAAAATCACTTTATCCTAATGGTTTGCACACAACTTGCTTGCTATTAAAAATCCACACTGAAGCTACCAGGCTTAGCATACCCAATGCATGCTTGTTTCTTTTTTTTCTCCATATTTCATTAAGAAAAATAACTTTGAATCACATTTTCATCACAAAAAGAAAAAAAACAAACAAACCATGAAATAGGAAATAAAACAATAAATGAACTGAACTGTTTTGACTTACAATCCGTTGGTGAAATTCAGACATCAATTTAGTTGATGAAGTAAACGTAAGAATGGGTATGAGAGCAAAAGGCAGTTGAAGGCTCATAAGAACGTTGAGTTTGTCATTTAAGCTTGTCATGTCTTCCAGACCAGAAAAAATTGCAATGAGAATAGTTGGCATGATGGCGATGACACGAGTGAACAAGACGCGCTGCCATCTCTTCCACGTCAAGTTAAGAAAGCCCTGGAATGCAATGAGATATAAAGTCAAATTTCAAAATGTGTATTTTTAGAATGCCATCAAAAGATATGAAGGAATACTTTTGCAGTAGGCCGGCAGCAAATGAAGAAGAACATTAAATGGAAATGAAAGGCCTCAGAGACAAAAGACAGAACAGAGAAAGTGTGCCGGTAAGGCATCTAACGCCAATGACCAATGGCCGTCGGGGCCAGCCATGACCGGAAGACTTTGCCCATGAGGTAAACTGAAAGATCTTAAAACAAAGATATGAAGGTGATGAGTATCATGTGTTATAGTTTTCAGTCATTTGAATAAGGTTGTTCATGCTCTTATTTTTTTTTTATTATTTTTTTTTCTCAAAATTATATCTAAAATATAAATGTCAGCACAGAATGAAATCTTCAGTTAGTTTGAATGTTACCATTTTCTATGACAGTCAAAAAGCAAAAGATTCCACATTCATGTCATTTCCAGCAACAGTTAAATTATTAGGCACTTGCAATGCTGTTTGAGATGGTTCTAAAACTGATTCATATTGACTAAAATCTAGGACACTCAACACATTCTTAATAACAAATTGAGTGAGAACTGAGTTCAAGACTTAAAGAAAAACACTAAGACAAAGATAGTGTCCGCTAGAACGTCACAATCTTTGCAACTAAAAAGAAGCATTCCTAAAACAAAATGTCTCGAACGTTCTTTCACCTTTTCGGCCCCAGCTGTATGAAATTTTTTGTCAGTTAAAAACTAGAAATTGTACAAACCTTCCTTCCTTTAAAAAATCACTTAAAACAGAGTTGTTCCGCCTCACTTTCGACTCACATAATATTTAACTTATTGGCATTTTCTAAAACCTGTGTTAGGGTTTGATGTTTTATTGATGTATGGTACCTTTAACATTGTCATGTATATGTAATTATTCTTAAATCTCTAGTTTGACTTTTAACTATCATTATACTTTTATATACAGAGACTTTTAAAACTGACATTTAAACCTATCATGGGATGTGAGTGGTTGGCACCTGCAACGTGTGTGTGTGTGTGTGTGTGTGTGTGTGTGTGTGTGTGTGTGTGTGTGTGTGTGTGAGTGTGTGTGTGTGGTGGGTGGGTGCACTCGCGCACAAGCATGCGTCTAGGGCCATCTTGTAATTAGCACATATCGTCTTTTAGGTAGTGTTCACCTTAATTGTAACATTCTTCCTGTGTGCAGATGTCACGATTTTATAGTAATCGTAAATATTGATTAAATTATAAAATATAAGCTATTTTATGATGCATCTCTTGGCATTCGTAAAGCGTATCTGAGCATGACCCTCATTGATAGGGGCGCTATATAAATTTTGCTTTATTATTATTATTATTATTATTATTATTATTATTATTATTATTATTATTATTATTATTATTATTATTATTATTATTGTTATTATTATTATTATTATTAAGAAGTTGTTAAAAGCACACAAGAATTATTAAGATTTAATTTAACTTGTATGAGATCTTTAAATTTGGTATCAAATCTAAGCTACAAAACTTCAAGTGAAAAACAAGAACACACACCTCCATGACAAATTGGCCAGTGTAGGTTCCGTCATTGTGGAACTTTGCCCAGCAGCCAAGATGCCCACAGCCCATACATACATGGCAGCTGCACCAAATTCACAGCCAAGGAAAACACCCTAGTGTGGAAATGAAAAAGAAAAAACAGTTGAAACCAGAATTGAAATAATAAGGGTCTTCAATCTTCTCCAAATTTATAGTAAAGGTATAAAACCATCAAAATAATTTTAAAATTGAAGTTTTGATAAATCTGTGGATGAGGATGGGGTGAGAGAGGGGACATTTTTTGCTGTTGTTAGCATAATTGTGCGATTGAGTGATTCAAACGATGGCAAATAGAGTAACCTTATCTAACGTTTACATGGAGAAGATATTTATTTTGATAATCTATATTACTGCAACACTCTTGCTGTTTGAATAAGACACAAAACTCATAAAATTACAATTTTTTTTCTCACCAACATGAATTGAGTTTGAAACTGGGAGGACAGTGGCAATCTCATCAAAAGTTTCTACAGAACAGAAATTTGGGTTCCGTATTTCTATAACTTATAGATCTGGAAGTCTTTAGATTCAACATTGTACTCTAGCCTTACGGAAACAAGAAAGCAGCACAGGCGGCTTGGTCATTTGGTAACACAATTCAAATAGACAGTACAATACCCCAAGAGGATTTTTACTCACCCCTTGAAAATATCTACTGAGAGATCTGACGTCTGCAAGGTGAAAAATAATAGCAACAGTATGAATACAAATTGAAAACGAGCAAACTTATATTCAACTCAGAAACAAAACTATTGTATATTTCTAAACAGAAAAAAACCCATCTAAGTGTGTGAATATTTGTAACAACCATCTAACAAATTCATATGTCTCTAAAATCACAAAACTTTTTGTACATTAGCTAACTGTCTAACATATCCTCCTTTCACTTTATGAAAATATGAATTTTAAAAATTAAACTTTCAAATTCCAGATTGACTTAAAGCACTATCTTGTAATATATATATCATATCTAATAAAAGTGGCCATTATCTTCAGAAAATTATAAGAAAATAAATATCAATTTGCCTCACATTTTGCTTTTATTAATATACATAAAATCACCAAAAAGGTTTAGCAGTACATGATGATGCATCATTTGATAAATAATCCATAACAAAAATCTCTCAAAACATTTTCATACTTACATTAAAAACATCAGCATGAGGATTGTCATTTCGCACACAGCTGTCATACTGAAACGAAATATCAGATAAGAACATCCTAATTGAAGTACTCAGAGAATAAACTTATGTTTTCCCATATCCTTTTGAATTTGCAAATTCAGTCATACACTGTGATTTGAAAATTCAGTCGCTTTTTTTCAATTTGCAAATTCAGTCATACACTGTCACTTTCGCTTTTTTTCAATTTGCAAATTCAGTCATACACTGTGACTGCTTTTCAATTTGAAAATTCAGTCATACACTTTGACTTCAGTTTTCAATTTGCAAATTCAGTCATACACTGTGACTTTCGCTTTTCAATTTGCAAATTCAGTCATACACTGTGACTTCCGCTTTTCAATTTGAAAATTCAATCATACACTGTGACTTTCGCTTTTTCAATTTGAAAATTCAGTCATACACTGTGACTTTCACTTTTCAATTTACCATTTCATACTGTGACTTTCCTTTTCAATTTGAAAATTCAGTCATACACTGTGACTTTTCGCTTTTCAATTTGAAAATTCAGTCATACACTGTGACTTCCACTTTCCAATTTGAAAATTCAGTCATACACAGTAACTTTCAGTTTTCAATTTGAAAATTCAGTCATGCACTGTAACTACACTTTTCAATTTGAAAATTTGATCAGTCTTGAATCTAAACACCATCAACACTTGACTGAAAGCAGTTTACGAGTATTCTTAACATCTACAATGTATTGAGAACATTAAAATGAGATGAATGCCCGTATAAAATTTTTCATTCCATCTTGCATTGAAGTAAAATATTACAAGACTCTTCCTTCCAATGATGGTAACTGGCAGGCCTTGTTAGTGAAACCGTAGAGTTGTGAGCTTGTAATCACTGGTTCAAAACCCATTGCTGACCCAGGTGTTTTTTCACAGCATTGTACTCTTAGAAAAGATATTTCACTCTGCTTTCCTCACTTGACTCAGGTGTGAATGAGTACCTGACTATCCTAAGAGAAAGATCTAGGAACAATAGTACAAAGTGTCTAACTTAACAGGTTGCTGTACTGTGTGCTTCCCAAGAAGTTGAGAAGGACTTTGAATGAAATGACCTGCTGGGGGGATAAATGATGTACAGTCGGTGAGCGTCCACTTGTGCGGAATACAGACTATAAATCCATCTTTATCTTTTATCTTTATCTTTAATTAGAAGAGAATTCACTGTGAATATCATTATCAATGAGGTACGCTTCAATTCTTGAGTCGCCTCAATTACATCTGGCTATCAATGCAATGGCAAGCTCGTCAGAGAAAACCATATCTTAAATTTGAAAAAGGATGGGTTACAATTCTCATCTTAAATGACAATGAAAATCTAAACACCATCAAGTACATGTAAAAACGCATCAAGAACTTACCACCTCTGTAGCATTTTTCCCATAAAATCCCTCAGCAAATACAGAAACAACAAAGACGTTGATGATAAAGGAAACAAAAGTGCAATGGTGGCCTCAATGAAGAAATACTTATTGGCTTTTTCACCTCCTCACGTTTTGAACGATCCACCTCGAGACTGTAATACAAGAAAAATGTATAAGATACCTACGCAATGTAATAACAAGAAAAAGAGAAAAGAAACCAACAACATAATTTGACAGCTTTTTCAGCATCCTACATATTGCAGCCTGCAGAAAAATACTATTTATTCCAACTTTTTGCATCAATAGAGCATAACTAAAACCCACACTAGTTTTGTAGAATAGACAAAACGGTACACATGCCATTATATACAAATTGTTGTTTAAAAACAAACAAAAAGTTTTTTTTAAGTAACCCTTAATTTCAGTGCTTCAAACGATATCGAGTCTTACAAAGTATGAGATAGTATGAGCGTGCAAAATGGTTGACTAATAAAAGTTAAATTTCTTTAAAGCATTTGCATATTTTTAAATCAATATCTCTGAGTCAGTAAAGAATGAAAATGTAAGAAAATCCAAAAACAACTTAAAATTTACAAACATTAGATCACGCAATCAGTCAAACAAAATTGCCTTGATTCCTAACCTTTATTCATATTAAGTCTTAATTTTGAGCTTGATTACATCCACAAAATATGACTCTAATTATGCTAATAACATTACGGTTGCAGCCGTCTCACCTTGACCAGAGCAGAATGTAAATAAATATTGTGGGGCATGATGATAGCACCAACGATGCCCACGCCTGAATGAGCTGGTCGGAACCACAGTTCTGACAGTAAGGCGTAAACAAGCTCTTTGAGCACCTCTCCTGATCTGGAGCAATGATGATGTACTGAAGAAGAGAAAGAAGGAACAAAGGAATAGACGTGTAATGTTACTGGTACTTTCATGATAGTGGGAGGATGGCAAGAGTTACTGGTAGGTCCTACTTTTTTTTCCTTCTTCCTCTTTTCATGTGTCTTTTATCTTGTTGTTTCCTTTTAATTCACCCTGTGATTACTCCATATGGTGGACAGGGTAAATTTCAACGAAAAAAATCCAAAAACAAATAAATTTTCGTTCTCCAGGAATGAGAATATAGAATTATTAACACAAAAATGATTTAATCCAGAGGTGAAAATATAGTCATCATTAAATAATAATAATAATAATAATAATAATAATAATAATAATAATAAAATACATTCCTATAGTGCTAATCATCAATACTAGATCAACCTCATATTACTAGCGGTCTGAGAACATGCCGACTTACTGTACAGTCATACATTGCTAGTTTCTTTACAGAAAATTCTCGTCTTACCTTCGTATCCAAACATGACTGCCATCACAGTGATCAAAGTGCAGAAAACCCTCCAGTTTCCCAATCCATAGCGGTCCAACAATAAAAATGTGAAGGTGTCAGCAATGGTTATAAGTACACCAGCGTACAATGGAATCCTGTCAACAACAATTGATGCAATAGAATGAAATTTTCTTTTTTCTCATTTTAATTATAATTGCTCATTCAAATTTTTATACCTTCCTATTCATTTTGCTTCTTTTACCTGTAAATGTTAAATTCTGTGAGCAAATAGAAATGGACTTGTCAAAGAAATATGTCGAAGTTAATCATTCATTCCAGAACTCTTTCAAAACAGAGAAGACAAGAGATAAATACAAAGCAAACTCACAAACAATACCAAAAAAAAAGTTTCTTTTAAGAATTGTGTTGAGGTCTATTCAGAATAGATATCTACTTTAAAAAATGAAAAGACTAAAATTCTACAAAAATACTATGAGACATTATTTTCTTGAGAGAAAATACAAAGGCTTTTAATTTCTACTTTTTCATGGGATTCATCTTCCTAAAAATGGAAAATCTACATAATTTTCAGATGACTCCCAGATGCATGGCACCAGTTTTAACATGGAAAAGGAAAAATTCTCAAAGATAATACAAGAGAGGTTGTCATTTAATATGATAGCATGGAAAGGAGGACAAGTGATGTTTGCTTGTCTACAGGCCCCTTTTATCTTTGCAATGACATGATAGGATTTGTAAACATATGAGATTTGGGCCTGAGCCTTTTCATTTTCTTCAAGATGAGCTCCCGCGTTCCAATATAGATTAAACGCATTTTCTTTTCACTTTAATCATAAAATTATACCCTGTAGTACAAGGACTAAATTGATTTGAAATCTTCTTTTCCAATTTAAAGAAAAAAACATTATTATATCGGCAAAGATGATTTCTTTGTGTAGCTGTGTCACATATTCTTTCTGATTTATCTATTCAGAATAATAACACGCTAATGCTCTATGAAGAAAACATTATTAAAATAATCCCAATTTAGACGATCGGCATCAAAGATCATCAATAAATTCCATGATATGAGCTTGTTCTTCCAGAAAGATATTTCACTATTTTACTTTCTTTCTTATATTAATATATATATATATCTCTCCATCATTCGTTTTAGTTTGAAAACATCTTTTTGTCCTCAAATCAATCAATAACATGCATCTTCATATACGTGTATTACTGACTAAAATTTGTTTCTAAAAGATGCTTTTTTAAAATCATTCAAAAGTAAAGATTTTAGGATTTGTTTTTAAATCTTTAGATTTTACAAGAGAGAGAAAAAGCTTCATGCCTTCCACTGGACAGAAAATTGAAAAGCATGAATTACAGCATTAATTTTTTAAATACTAAAAACAAGGCTTAATATACCTTCCATTGACAGCAAGTAAAAAGCAATGGCGGTACCAATGACTTCCTGCATGTCAGAACCGATGATATAATCTCCACCATAATCCAAAGGATGAGTCGTGGGGCCTTTTGGTAGTGTTTGTAACATACTTCCGCCAGGTGCATGCCAGACACTTCACACCAAGTCTAGCCGATAATCTTTGCATCAACAACCCCAGGAAAGTGGAAGTCATCAGAACCCACAGAAGCTGAAAAGCAACAGAAGGAATAATTGAATAATTGATCGTTGAGACATTGGTGACCTCCAAGTTGAAATCTTTTGTCTTAAAGGAAGTAAATGTCACAAAAAGAGACAACAGAAATGTTTGATTTTCTGTGCCCATTGAAATCAAAGACCTCTACTGTGTGTCTCCTTTTATTAAAGGTAGATCAATACAAATTATTCGAATGTGTGGCTATTTCATTCATTTTTCACATGCATCTATTGATTACTATTATTCCCTGTGACAATTTGTACCTGAGGTCTTCTGAAGTCCTTGCTTTCGTGGAAGAAAAAAAAGTTCCATTTATTATTTATTGAAAGAATTACAACTAAAGGAAAGCAAAAGGTTTTTCAGCTTGATTCTAAATTCACATATATAGATTTACAAATTTTTATGATCAAATTATACTTGATTCTAAATTTTATATATAAATTCACAAAGGAAAATCATCAAACTGTGCTTGATTTCAGATTTTCAGAGGCAAAATGTGACTTCCTTGGCAAAGCCCTTTTTCAAAGATGGTGTTGTTTTACCCGTAGTATTAATATGATATAGAAATAATAACATCTCTCAAGGGTTGAACTAGAATTTACCCATTTTTAATTGTCTTGTAGTGGCAGGCTCAATCATCAGCCCATAAAAAGATTAGTTCTGCCTAAAGCTTCCGGATTATCTAATTTTCATTAAGAAAAACATTTCAATATCAACAACAACATCCACTCTCATCTAACTTAAATTCTAAAAATGTCCATCTTCAAACTTCCAAAGAAAGTAGGGTGGGGGGCTATAACTGGCCTTTACATTATTTCTATTGATAGATTAAACATATAATATATAATTTGACAAACAAATGAGGTGGATATACACAAACCTTGAAATTGGCTGTAGCCCCTGACTGTAAATCGGATTCAATGTTTCCAGGATCAAGGTAAGCAATGCTCATCAAAAAGCCTGGCCCAGTGAAAGCCCAAAGCTTGTGAAACTGAACAGTTTACTATGCTGAGGAATCCAAGAATAGATAGATAGATATGACCTAATGCAAGATAACAGGTTTTAATCATGATGGTACTAAATGACAAAATCTATCAATATCTGTTCATGGATCAAGAAAAAAAAAACTAGAATGAATTCCCTATACAGTAATCGTGACAGACTTAAGAAAAAATGAACATAAAAATAATTACTTGCACCAGAATTAGGCATTTGCAGATTTCTTCTTTTTTTCTGCCCTCTCTTCTCCCCTCTCCTCATCTACATTTCTCTTTTTTTCTTCCATTTCATCTTCCTCTTCTGATCATATTTTTTATTTTGTTCTTGTTCT
>JAXRKP010001947.1:0-2500 GCA_037039925.1 Doris montereyensis | reverse complement strand
AGCGAGAAAGAGAGAGAGAGAGAGAGAGAGCAGGGGGGGGGGTGAGAACGATGGGAGTGAGCGAGAGAGAGATGGATGAGAGAGAGAGGGAGAGTGAAGGGAAGAAAGAGAGGAGAGAGGGAGAGGAAGAGAGAGAGGGTGGGAAATGAGAGGAGAGAGAGAGAGAGAAGAAGAGTGAGAGAGAGAGAGAGGAGAGAGAGAGGAGAAGAGAGGAGGAAGAGTGAGACGAGAAGATATGAGACGATGAAGTGAGAGAGAGAGAGGAGAGAGAGAAAGATTTGATTTGATTTGATTCCTCTTTTTATATTAGAAATCTGAGGGGTGACCATCCTCTACCAGCGTTCAGGCTCTGCGGATAGGGGAAGACCTTCTAGAATATAAGATTAGCTGTGGAATAACCAATAAGCAGTTGTGGACAAAACTGGACGCTAAGTCATAGAGGGCGGGTGTGATTGTTGAATGGGAACTCAGTCCTTAGAATAATTACCCTATAGCTCGGTGAAATGACTAGCATGCGACAGAGGTGCATTTATAATCCCCCCCCCCCTCGTCCCCGGCTAGGTAAAGCCCGCAAGCTCAGTAAGTACTAGGAACAGGAAACTCTAATGCTCAAACCAAGGGTAGCGACGACTCTATAGCACAGGAGGAGCATCGTTCGCGGAGTGAACTTCTCACCTCCAATAAATATATCCTGAGCCCTCCGTTTCTTCTTGGAATGCAGCCAACATTTTGTTCAGCTCATTAAAAATTTTTGCCAATGAATTCACATGTAACGTTGGAAATAGGAATCAAATTTTGAAATTAAAACTGGTGTCAAACAAGGGTGCGTGATGTCAGCAAACCATCTTCATTATTTCTATAGACTGGGTGATGAAACAAACAACTAGTGATCAACACAGAGGAATTAGATGGACTCTCTTCTCTTCGCTAGAGGACCTAGATTTTGCTGACGATTTGGCGCTATTGGCACACTCACATCATCAAATGCAAGAGAAAACATCATGGCTAAGCTCTTTGGTGAACAGATTGGTTTAAAATAGCCTTACAAAATCGGAACTAATGACATTAAATACAAAATCCTCTCCAGTGCTCATCAATACAATACATACAAACAACCAAGGAATTTACATATTTAGGCTAGTGGTTGTCACAATGCGGAGGAGCTGACAAGACTTTACACAGAGCTTCTCAAACAGAACCTGAAGAAACTCCCTTCAAACTATTTCACTAATATATGGAAAACAAAAGAATTAATATTAAAACAAATCTAAAAATCTATCAAAGCTGTGTCCTATCAATCTCTAGCTATATTGGACTTGAATGTTGGAGGATGACGGACAGAGGACATAAACAAGGTATCATCATTCTCACACCAAAATGCCTGCGAAAATCTAAAACATATTTTTGCCAAACAAAATTTCAAACGAGACTCTTCTCCGAAAATACAAAATGACCACATGCAAGACATCCTGCTAAAAAGAAGATGGAAGGTGGATAGGGCATGTTTTAAGAACAAGATAGAGGCAACATCACCAAGAATGCCCTACATTGGACCCCTGAAGTGAGAAATGTGAGGACGTGCAGGCCAAAAGACAATTTGTGAGAAGAACAGCAGAAAATCGGGGTTACAAGACTTCTTCTTCTTCTTCTTCTTCTTCTTCTTCTCTCTTCTTCTTCTTCTTCTTCTTCTTCACTTTCTTCTTCATTCCTTCTTGCTTTCTTCTTCCTCTTTTCTTCTTCTTCTTCTTTCTTTCTCTTCTTCTTCTTCTTCTTCTTCTTCTTCTTCTTCTCTTCTTCTTATTCTCTTCTTTCTTCCTTCTTCTTCTTCTTCTTCTCTCTTCCCTTCTTCTTCTTCTTTCTTCCTTCTTCATCTTTCTTTTCTTCTTCTCCTTCTTCTTCTTTTCCTTTCCTCCTCCTCCTCCTCGGCTCCTTCTCCCCTCCCCTTCCCCTTCCCTTTACCCTTCCCTTTCCCCTTTCTTCTTCTTTTCTTCTTCTTCTTCTTCTTCTTCTTCTTCTTCTTCGTCTTCCTTCTTCTTCCTCTTCTTCTCTTCTGTCTTCTTCTTCTTCTTCTTCTCTCTTCATCTTCTTCTTCTTCTTACTCTATCTTCTTCTTTCTTCTTCTTCTTTCAATCCAGGATGAAAAGATTCATCAGTGAGAAGGCAGATGGATCTGGTATGATAGCACAATAGAAGAAAAGTGGCAATTGTATAAAGAAACACTCATTAGTTGTACTGAAGAGGTCTGTGGGTAGGAAACAAATTAAAGGAGATGGGAAAAGAACAGCATGGTGAATGAGAATGTCAAAACTAAGATCAAAGAAAAGAAAGATGCCTGGAAGAAAGAAAACTCTGCAAACAAAGAGATCAGAGGAACTTAGGATAAATTACAGTGAATAAAAAGGAACTATCGCCAAAAGAGGAAAGTGGAGGAAAGCTAAACAGGAACAATGGGGAAAGAGTAATGATACAAATACACCCTCACACCCCTATAGAAAGCTAT
>JAXRKP010001946.1:75000-81385 GCA_037039925.1 Doris montereyensis | reverse complement strand
TCTCTCTGTCTGTCTGTCTCTCTCTCTCTCTCTCTCTCTCTCTCTCTCTCTCTCTCTCTCTCTCTCTCCTCTCTCTCTCTCGTTCTCTTTCCCTTCTTTCACCCCCCTCTCTCCCTTTCTAACCTTCTGTCCTCCTCTGTCACTGTTTCTCATCTGAATCTTCTCTCTCTCTTTCACCCCCTGAATCTCTCTCTTTCTCTCTCTCTCTCTCTCTCTCTCTCTCTCTCTCTCTCTCTCTCTCTCTCTCTCTCTCTCTCTCTCTCTCTCTCTCTCTCTCTCTCTCTCTCTCTCTCCTCTCCTTCTCTCTTTCTTCGCTTTCAGTCTCATTTTGTTATTTTTTTTCTCTGTTTTCCCTCTCTTTCACTCACTGAGTATATCTTTATGTCTCTCAAAGCCTCTGTCTGTCTGGCCGTTAATGTTCATTTGCTTGCCTCTCTACCTGTCTGTTTGTCTCTCTTGCTCCTGCACGGTCTCTTTCTCGGTCACTGTCTCTGTCTCTATGTCTCTGTCTCTGTCTATGCCTCTGTCCATGTCCCTATATATATATATATATATATATATATATATATATATATATATATATTGCTTTCTCTCTACCTCTCAGACGGACATGCGCGTCATGTGTCTTTCCCGAGAAACACGTCAGACCTTCATTTTTGTGATGATTCGGACCGGAGACCTCATGCTTTCCAAACCAACAGCCTAACCATTCGGCCACCAACGACTATCGTCTCAATATGGCTTAATATATTCTCATTCGACACCTTTCTGGAAACGTAGATATATGTTCCCAAAATGGCGTCAAGTGCATTTTCTAGGTCAATTAAACAGAGGTGCAAGTCAATGTTCCACTCTGATGCTTTTCAATCAGATCTAGTATGATGACATACACGGTTCCTGGTACGCTAAGTGATATCCCTCTATAGTCCGATCAATCAATAATTGATCCTTTTTTGTGTATTGGTTCTACCGTTCTCTCTGTCCAGTCGTCTGACACCTGTTTTGGCTTCAAGGCTTGTTGAGATATTGCATGAAATAGTTTGTCTTCCTCTCTTCATTGATTTAAAAAAAATAATTTCTGAATACACTGCTACTTGGGCCTTTCCGTACTTCCCGTTTCTTAGCGTTGTTTTAATGTCTTCCACTGCAATATCTACATCTTTAGCTACCTCTTCTGCATTGTTTGTTATTCTTAGTAATTGATTTTTACTCCTTGTTTCATAGATATGACATTGAATTTACGTCAAAGAAAGAGTTGACGTCATCAATGTGTTGATTATTTTGAAATCAATGTTTTCTTTACAAATGAAATAAACACTAATGATAATATTGTTGAAAACCAATACACATTTGCAGTTATATTTAATTTGCAGTTGTATTCTTAAGGGAAAGTAAGAAACATCAAAGTTGTGTTAAAACGTCTGTCGGATTTAATTTAACGTATGCAATGTATTAACACTTTCTACAAGTAGCATGTCAATGCCAAACCGTACTCCAATTCATTTTGAAGGTATGTACGATATGAAGTAAGCACTATCTCTTAAACAATAATTTGAAAATCATCGCTCATCTAAATAAATATACGTAACAATAGATTCTGGAATTGATATATTGTGAGCGAAATATAAAACTTCTTTACCTTCGAACGAAATCTTCATAAGTAAACAACAAAACGCAAACACGATATTTAAAAAAAACAACAACAAAGCAACAAGTTAGATGCCAATAATTTATATGGACACTCGAAGAATTATTCATGCAATCACTGTATATAAATCCCAGTTGGCATAGATACCTGTACCAGTCCTTTGAAAGGAACGTAGCAGTTTGCACGTGCTGTTGACACGATTGACCAGAATGTGTTGACACGGCCACCCAGAGTGTTCGGCACACGACCTGGCACATTCAGTGATGGTTGGTGTTCCTTCCACGGTCTCAATAATAGTGGGTGAACCAGTGGCGTTTGCTTCCTTCTCAAAGTGCCATGACCTTGGTGCATAAGCTTCAAGCTCGCACAACGTTAACGGACTATTATTTCTTCTGTATTTCACCACCCTGATATATCGTCCTGTTATGGGTTTTGGACATCGATAGTAGAAAGTGGCAGCACTTGGAATAAAATCCAATTGCCTCATGCATATTGGGGATGACGTAGACCCAGGAAGCCTGCAAGTCCCGAAGGGTTCTCCAAGGAGATTTCGATGGAAAAGTTTGATAGCCTCTGGTATTCACTAAGTCGTGTTGTGATCTGTACCGCTGAAACTTCATAGTCCTGAACAAGATCAACCATCCACCAGGTTATACGTTCTTCTTTTGTATGTGTGCAACTATTTTTCCAGTAGTCTGCGTGTTTGTGACCATCCACCGCCCTTTCGGACAATCCATCCCAGCTTGTACTACTTTGAGAGGTTGGTTTTCCAAGAGCAATATTAGCTCTGTTACCATTGCTTGATGGAGCACGGAGGATGAAGGTAAGCAAGACTGATGGGAATGTCCACAAGAGTTGATGCATCTGTTGATAAGATAAATTAAAGCCTCAGTAACAAATGCTAATGTAATAATGTCAAGTACACGGCAGAAAACGACTGAATTCATATGCTGAATTCATATGCTTTGTGAAACTGGACTAAATTCTCAACAAAACAAAAAACAAAAAACAAAAAAAATCAAAACAAAACAGAACAAAAAAAGCAACCAGAAAGACAAGAAAAAAACAAAAACAAAAACCTCAACAAACTCAGAATATATAAAAAGAAACAAAAAGCATGAAACAGAAAGGGCTAACAAAAATCAAACAAAGCAAACATCAAGGATGTAAAGAACTGCTAGAATCAAACAATGATAATCCGTATTTTTAAAGGAAGGAGTTGGGGTGTCTCATGAAAAGAATAATGTTTTACTTTTGAGGTAATGTTTTTGATTTTAGTATATATATATAATATATGAGCAACTGTCAAAATATAGTCATCCTATATCATTGAAAAGGCTGTAGCGTCCTTGGTTGCCAAGGAAACAGCCGGGCCGTCTTGGATTTAACCCAATTTTCAAAAGCTACCTCCTCTCTAAGTTATGAATGACTCAAAACCAGTGCAGATCGTTTTTCCCATTCAATATCTAAAGAGTGACGTTGGATGTTCTAGATATTTTCGACATTTATTTTGTAATGAATTAAAATAATATCGTTTATATGCAAACATGGCATCTTTATTACAATTTTTTTTTTCTTTTTTCTCAAAACGTTTAAAAGATATCTGAAAAGCGGACATCATTCTTTTACCATTCTATTATCTTTGACAAAAGGATGTTATGTGCTAAATATAATACAAATCGATCTGTAAGTGACGGAGGAGATTTCAGTGAGAAAAAATATGTTTCGAGAAAAATGTAAGTAAAGAAATTAAAAGAAAATAACATAAAGCAAACGCTTCCAGACGGGTCGCCCCTCACACTTTCGACAGTCTCTGGCATTGTTATTAATGTATAGAGGATTGCAAATGAAGGTTCTGATATGCACTGTTGTGAACACAGACATCAAAAGGACCAGTCTTTTGTTGTTTCCCTCTACTCCTATAAATAATGTGCGTGCATCGACGTACAACGCCTCCCTTCCGCCTCTTATGTCACTTAGCGCTGTGCCAAATCGACACGCGGTGCTCCCGAAAGCCAAGCCAAACTGATGCTGCCACATTTAGAAATTAGGTGCCATTAGAGGGGTTTTCAGTGCCATCTTCTCATTCAGTGTTGGAGTAATGTACGTCAAAATTGTATCTGTTTTTACCTACCCTCGCCTACAAAATATTTCGTAACAAAAACAAATATATGTCATATGGAACTTTTATGCCATACACTTGTAGATAAATGACTGTTCTACCCGAATATGCAAAGAACAGAAGTCAATATTTGGTACCAAACTCGCCATTCGTGCCCCCCCCCCCTTAATTCAATTTAATATTCGTTTTTACGTTATCCCTCGTCTGAGTTTCAACTGAAGGAGTTTTCGGGTCAAGTGTGAGCCAATCAGAATACCAAGACAAATGCAATGTCAATGTTATCTGATTTAAGGAACAACATATTAATAATAACAACACCAGCCTTGCGTTGCTAATGACTTGATTCAACTTTTAGACTATTTATCTGCTTCGCCTATAACTTTACTAGGCTCTTGGGTTGTTTTCGATACCATTGACCATACAATTCCAATGAAAATATTGCAGAAAGAACTGAGAGTGATAAGATAGATGGCATGCAATCTAAATCACATAAGCTATCCTTTCGTGTTCCCTTGGGCTCAATCCAGAGCGCCGTATTGTATATTTTGTACCCAACCCCGCTTGCCAATGGTCTGTTATATCATTTTTATGTCGATGATATCCAGTGGTATTCTACAATTGAAACGAAAGATTTGAATATATTATGAAAGAAAGTGAACGGTGTTTCAGAGATTTAAATGTATGGGTGGATATCAATAAGTTAATAATGAATGAAAGAAAGACGGAGGCTCTGATCATCGGTAATAAGAATCAAGCAGGCCTCTAAATAAACGTTAAAGTTGAGCTTTGTGATGAACAGATAAAAGTTGTTGATTTTTGCTAAAATGTTAGGTGCCAATTTCGACTATAAATTGGCAATGAAAAAACAAATAAGTTCACTTTTTGTAGATCTGTTTCCTTTGAGCTGAAGAAAATAAGTTCCATCCGTCCTTTTATTTCTACGGAGGCGACAGAAAAGTTAATTACCTATTTCATACTTTCTAGATTGGATTATGAATTTTTCGTTTCTTTGGACTATCACAGAACAAAATTCAATGATTACAAATATTTCAAAATAGTGCCACTCTATTGAAGAATTGAAAATGGGAGAAGTCAACACCTGCATTGAAATAACTTCATTGGTTGTTGGTAGAAAAGCGTGTGGTGTTCAATGCCGCCTGTATGAATTTCAAACGTCTTTCAGAGATTGCTCCATCATATCTCTCAAAACACGTAATACCATACAAAACAGAGCGCAAAACAATTGAGATCGCCAAAAGATCCAACAAAATTACTAGTAAAAAAAACCCTCACTAGCTATGGGGATAAATATTTTTCTCCTTTGGGTCCCAACGTTTGGAATAGCTTGCCCAGTGTTTTGATAAAACGCGATTCTTTTAATACTTTTAAATGAAACTAAACGCAAATCTGTTTTTGTGCTGTAACAATTTTATACCACCTATTATGTTATACCACATTCTTAGAATGTATTCGTTATTTGATGTTATGATATGTTTATATTATATCATTTATATTTCTCTATGTTTTATTGTGAAGCACTCAGAATTTGTTTATAAATGAAAAGTGGCGATATAAAAATGTCCACTAACATTACTATTATTATTACTAAATGTAGACACCCGGCGTTGCTGAATTAACCAAATGAATCATTGGTCAATTTTTTGGTGTAATCTTTGGTCTGCGTCCTTAAGTTGAACAAAATGACGGAAACGTGGAGAAAGTATTTTCAACAATTAAATAATCCCTTCAGAATATATGAAACCAGGAGTACAGATCAATTTGTAAGACTAACAAGTAATTCATATGAGACAGCCCAAAATGTAGATATCTCCATTGAACAACTCCAAACGGCCATAATAAAAGTGAAATTAGGAAAAGCCGCAGGAGCAGATCAAGTTTATCCAGAAATGATTTAAAAACAAAGGGAGAGAGGCAGACAAACTACTACATGCAATATGCCAACAAGCATGGAAATCAAAACTGGGAAAAGGGAACGGTAGTAACAATACACAAGGAATGATAAAATATGGAATGCTCAAACTATAGAGTGATATCACTACTTTGCGTCTCAGGAAAAGTGTATACCTGATTCTGGCAAATAATAGAAACATTCTTCTGAAAACAACATTGACTTACACGTGTGCTTTATTGATTAGAAAAGGTCTTTGATGCTTACAAGAACACTATGTACAGCAACATTTAATAGAATCCATTAAGTCTTTCCAATATCCAACAAATGTAAAGAGAGTAGCTGGAAATGTTTCAGTTGCAAAAGACATTCTTAAAAATGAAAAAGAATTGAATGTGGGTATGCGGAATCTCAAACCTGTAAATGTATCAATGCTTTCATTTGCTGGATTTAGTTCATAAAGGGACTTACAGTCGAATATCAACATGATGAATAAAGAATTGAATAAAAGTGAAATGAGAGTAAATGCAAAGAAAACCAAACAATGCTAGTAACTAGGAAAGCTAAAATATGAAATCTTAAATTGGGCAGGGAGAATTAAGAACAAGTTTAAAGCTACAATTACCTAGGAGTAATGCCTAACTCAGAGGAAAACTAAGAGAAGAAATCAATCAGAGAATCCAGGCAATGATAATATATAACCATC
>JAXRKP010001946.1:47500-72500 GCA_037039925.1 Doris montereyensis | reverse complement strand
GCACTCCCTGTCCGCCCAACCCCACTATCATATTACCCCCCCCCCCCACCACCGCGTCCACCCCAAACCTGCCCCTACCAAGGTAATAAAACCACACTTATGGGACTATGTTAGTCCTCCCTTATCATAGTTGGACACACACTATCATCATCCTTGACCCTGAGCCACCTCCAACCCTCCCAGCACCTCCCTCCCCTGTTCAAAAGAAAGATTCCTCCAGCAGCTCATCCCAATGGAAATCGCAGTGTGCCTGACTATGGTTCTTAATAAATATGTCTTTGTTCTTTTATTTTCTTCAGCTCTGCGGGTTGATCGCGGTCAAGACACCCCAGTGCCTCAATTCAGGCGTGTGTGAGGCCAGACTCTATTTCCCTGAGTAGCAGACAAGGTCTGATAGAAGAACATGTTTTTAAGGCCAGCTGCTGTGTTTTTCTTATCTTTATTCATCGAGTGAGAGTCTGGTATAGTTGTGTGAATGGACGAATGTGTAGGCTGAAATTGTTCATCATAGGTTCAAAGAGAGCGGAGAAATTAGAAGTTTATCAGCCACAGTAGTAAGGATTTAATCAACATATGAATGGTGAAAATTGATCTGATCAATTGGTAGAAAAGTTTGGATAGTAATGCATAGAGAAAATCAATAAGTTGGGATTGTTTTTATTTATACATTTATCGATATCGTTACGCAGTAAATAGTTATATCTTATCTCAATAATTTAGGTGAAAACACCCAGACATTCCAGAATTCCATAAATGTGATAGGTCTAATTTACAAGACTTTACTTGAAAACTAGTTAGACCATTAAGGAGATAAAAGATGATGAGGAAGTACCGTAGGGGGAAGAACAAAGACAATTATGAGTCATTCAATTTTGCCATATGTTTTTAGCAAGAGGGAAAGTTGTAAATTATAATTGAGATAATATTATAAATTAGATAAAACACAAAATCTAGATATTATTGTTCTACTTGTTGTAATTTGTTATTGTTTATATCGAGAAAGGAATTGCATGGTTGAAGCCTCTCAGTGATTTCTGTTGACTTACATGTTTTTACTAATACATTTGTTATTTTTTTAAATTTTTATTGTAATTGTTATTGTTAAGAATTACTTTTAAAATGCTTTTTTGTTACCACATAATGTCAACTAATCCAAATTGCTTTATAAAAAACATTATAATTATGTCTCTTATTTTTTAGTTTGATTTGATGTATCAGATAATTATTATTAAATATGATCACTTGACTTCTATCCAAAACTTTATTTCTGTTTTATTTCTTGCGTTTCGACGTAGACCTTATTTTCTGTTCAAATTTTCCCATCTATATGAGGAAATGTGTACCTGAGTGACTTTACCTATTTATAAATGACTTGTGCCTGACATCATCTAAAGTGCTATGTATAAAATACAACTTAAGTTCAGTTAGAGTCTTTAGTCACCTAACAATACAACTTCAATATTTAATTTCGAATTTTCGATACCGGTATATCAAAAAATTACTTTAAAAAATATGTCCATATCTACCATTTTTAAAATAATCTGAATTACTTTTAAAAACATTTTGAATATTATTCTTATAGTTTGTGTGTTTGATTATATGTTCCAGAAACCAATTAATCCAAAAAAGTACTTTTTAACGTATGCCTTATTAGTTTTGCTTATTTTTCCGCATTTTGATACCCTTACTTCTGTGCAAATTTTCCCCTTCTATGGTGCAATTTGTAGCTGAATACACTCTTATTATTTGTAATATACCTGTGAATAACTTTTCATGAAGAAATTATGAGTCTAAACTAAAACTGTATTTTTTTCCTTCTTAGTGTTTGTGATTTCATGGGATTTTTCTTCCGTTTTGGAGAACATAAAGTTCATACATATTTTGTTGTTCGTACCTCTCGATGTCAAACAAATCTATAGCCATTTCTGAACAAAATGAGGGGTAACATGATACATTTGTTGTTCTCAGTCAAAAGTTATTAGAGGTGAAAGAATGCAACGTCTTCACAAATTTCATAAGGCGAGAAAATCATGGAATCGTTGATAGTTTTATGTTCTCTCGCTTTATATTCTTCTAAAGGTATCTATTGCAATTGATTCAATTTAGTTTAAGTGTTTTCTTTAGAGCATATATATATATATATATATATATATATATTATTTATATATATATATATATATATATATATATATATATATATATATATATATATATATATATATATATATAATATATATATATAATTGTTCGTCACAATGCAGGTTGCATTCCTTTATACTCTCGCAATTGCTAGTGTGTAGGTCCTTAAGGATGGGTCCCAGACACAGCTACCATAATCTATGATTGATTTTACGAAAGCCTCGTAGCATTTCAGTCGACCAAAAGAAGAACATCAGAGGTATAATGCATTTGATTCGTACCTGTTATTTTGTATTCAAAACAAAATACAATACATTATAATATTAGGTATTATAAATCAATAGAACCTTGTAATATCCTATTATATAAGACAAGCTGAAACCCGCTCCATGAGAAGGTTGTTATTAAAATATAACGATGTAAGCATAAAACAAGCTGACATCCCACTCAATAAGAATTTGTTATTCTTATCCGAGCTCAAACTCTGTCAAAACGTTTAGATGTAGATCTAGGTGTAGAGCTAGATCTAAAAGCGATCATTTTCTTAGTCGGGCACACCATTTAATGTGAGCTAATTAAGAGATCTAGAGATTGACCGGTTGAAAATAAAGAGAAAAGAGTTAAGCTAGATCTAGGTTAGAATTTGGGCATTATCTGTTCAACGGTGGACTGGGGACAAAGGCCATGGGTGAGTCAACGGCCGACGAACTTTTGTGGATTATCTTGGATTTTTAGATCTACATTTAGTTTTAGATCTCATTTAGATCTGTCTAATCATAATAGATCAAATATTTACATCTAGATCTAGGTTCTCTCAAATACATACATGCATTCCAAATATATATAGCTCAAGCTCTAGATTTAGTTATAGATCTATATCTTGACCAGGGAACTAAGAATCTTGCAAAAGCTAGATATATATCTAGATCTAGAATATGCATCCGATGTAGATGTAGATCTAGATCAGAGCTAAATCTACATTACTTCACAAAGCCTCCTGTTTCGAATCTAGATCTAGTTAATTTCTAGATCTAGAGATTTAGCTCTACATCTAGACATAAAAATAATTGTTTATTAAACTTAGTTCTAAATCTAGCTCTAGATACATTTGTAGAATCCTATTATAGATTGTGATACCAGTTACTCAATTGGAATTCCTCCCCTATGTTAGATTATTAAAACTTACGATTGTTCATAGTATCCGTTGAAACTGAAACAATGATGATATGTAGCGTAACAGGGGAACATTGAGTCAGAATGCCGAATATACCACAACCTACATCGATTTTATCAGCATATACGTATCAACTCAAAACACAACAAACATAGAAAAAGAACTTAAGCCTAACAAAAAATGGACAATTATTTTACTTTACAAAGGGAGGTATTTCATAGGTAGGTAATAAAACCATTGAGTGATCATCATTTAGTGATTACTAAAATGAGATTACTGACTGAAAAGAACAAACAGAAAAGGAAACAGAACAAAGCTATTAAACTCAAAATAGAAGAACTAAATAAACCAATAGTAAAACAGGTATACAAATCTAGGATAAAAAGATTTTTTCAGAGAAAGACAGATGACAGCACAATAAAAGAAAAGTAGCAGATGTATAAAGAAACATTCCTCAGTTGTACTGAAGAGGTCTGTGGTAGGAGATGAATTAAAGGAGATAGGAAAAGAACAGCATGGTGGAATGAGAGTGTCAAGACTAAGATCAAAGAAAAGAAGAATGCCTGGAAGAAATACTTGCAAACAAAAAGACTAGATGATAGGATAAATTACGTGAATAAAAGAAATATCGCCAAAAAGGAAGTTAGGAAAGCAAAACATGAAAATGGGATGAGTTTGGACAAAGACTCTAAGAAAGCTATAAAAAAATCCAAAAGCTGTTCTGGGGGGCAATGAAAGAGCATGAGAAAGACCAAAGCATGCCCAAATACGACAAATTAAGAATGACAAAGGAGAAATAATGAAAGAAGACAACGAAACCATGGAAACATGGAGAAAGCATTTTCACTAGTTACATTATCCCTCCAGAACGTATGACACAAAGAATACAGATTAATTAGTAAGAGTATCAAGTAATCCCGAGGAGACAGCTGAAAATGTAGATATATATGAATAGAAGAAATTCAAACAGCTATAAGAAAAGTGAAATTAGGAAAAGCCCCAAGAGCAGATCAAGTTAATCGAGAAAGGATAAAAAACCAAGGGGTTGAGGCAGACAAACTATTACATGAAATATGCCAACAAGCATGGAAGTCCAAACATAGGCCAGACGACTGGAAAAAGGAACGGTAGTACGAATACATATGAAAGGATCAACTATGGAATGCTCAAAACTGTAGAGGATATCACTACTTAGCGTTCCAGGAAAAGTATATGCCAGGATACTGGAAATGAGACTAAGGAAAAGATTAAAGGATCAGATTGAAGAGCATTAGAGTGGGTTTAGACCAGGAAGAAGTGTACAAGACCACATATTTACAATTAGACAAATAATTGAAAAATTCCTTGAGAAAAACATTGACTTGTATCTGTGTTTTATTGACTTAAAACTATGGCATTCTTAAAAGAACACAATGTAGAGCACAATTTAATAGAAGCAATTACAATGTTTTACAATAAACCAACATGTGTGTTGAGAGTAACTGGAGACATATCTGCAGAATTTGATGTAGATATAGGAGTAAGACAGAGTTCTATTCTAAGTCCTCCTTTGTTAATCACATTTATGGATTCAGCCACAAAGGCATCCTCAAAAAATGAAGAAAATGAATGCAGGTGTGTGGATGCTCAAACCAGTAAATGTATCAATGCTTTCATTTCCCATGATTTAGTGATTCATTTCTGTTTGGAAAATCAGAAATGACCTTTATGCGAATATCAACATTATGAACAATGAACTAACTACAAGAGGAATGAGAGTAAATACAAAGGAAAGCAAAAAGAATGCTAGTAACTAGGAAACTAAAACACACAATCTTAATTTGGGCAGGGAGTATTTAGAACAAGTTCAAACCTACAATTATCTAGTAGTAATGACTAACTCAGAGGGAAAACTAAGAGAAGAAATCAGCCAGAGAATCAAAAGGCACGTACAATATATAACCATGTAGGAAAGGCATTTGTAGGTAAACAAGAATTGTCAACAAAAACCAAAACGGCAGTATACAATACAGTTTTATTGTCCTACTCTCCTCTATGGCAGTGAAACCTGGACCTTAGACAGTAGGGAATACAGAAGAGTACAGGCAGCTGAAATGAAATATCTAAGAAGAGTAGTAGGAAAACTAAAAGAGACAATATCAGAAACACAACAATACGAGATCAAACTAAAGCCGATAGCATAACAACTAAGATAGAAACAAATCAATTGAGATCGTTTGGGTATGTAAACAGAATGAAGGACAATAGAATAGCTAAATCTGTATACAGTGCTAAAGCCCAAGATAAAAGAACAAAAGGCAGACCTCGAAGAAAATGGGAAGAAGATATAAAAGGGGCATTGAAGCATAGAAATTCAACTTTTTTGGAAGGAAATAGAAAATGCCAGGACAGGGCATCCTAGACAAAGATCGTCTCGGGTATCTGAACCTATAAACCGAAAGGTAGCATGAAACTGATAAAGAAAGAAAACAAGTATGCCTAGAACTAGACCTTATGATAGCCAAAATAACATGTGAAATTTCCTGTGCCGGGTAAACCGATTCAATTGTAATTCAAATGCGTAACCTTTTATCTGCGCCCTCAGATTCAATAAGATATACATGTGATACTATTGGATTCCACGTGTAAACTATTAACCCTACACAATTGTATGTACTGTACGAACTTTGGCAAATCTTGATGGTATCAAAACTTTGCTACAAATAATAAGAACGAAATCAACCCCTACGCCGTTATGAGAAATCAAAAGAATGATAATAATAATAATAATAACAATAACTATAACAGTAATAATAATAATACAAATAGTAATAATAATAATAATAATAATAATAATAATAATAATAATAATAATAATAATAATAATAATAATAATAATAGTAAAGAAATGAAAAACAAAACTTGACTTCTGGTGATTCCAACCCCGGCCGACTGAATCATAATGCATTGCCCCTGGTCATGCTACACATTATGCTATTACAACTGATGATGTTTCAATGATAAATTATCATGGCTTTAAAGTGATCTGCTGAAGTCTTTCTTTTTTTCTTCGCGTTCTTTCGATATTAGCTCTAGATCTAGAGATTAAGATTGAGATCGTTTGTTCGATGATGTTTCAATTAATAAATTTATAATGTATTCTGTAAATACAATCTGGATCTAGATCTACGCGAGGAGATCGATTTCTGACCTGTCGTTTGAAGGGAAAGAAATAATAATGAAAACAGATTGATCACAATCCCTAAAGCTCCCCACTATCTCACGCGCCAAAAATCACAAACAACCCAAAAAAGCAACCACTGTATTCTTCGTCAATCTCATGTTGTAATTCGCTAACATTAAAGCCTGAACAGCTTATTTTACACCTCGATTTTTATTTACATATAGACCTAAATCTGAATCAATATTTAGATGTAGAATTTAGATATAAAATCTAGTTCAGCTTCGTGATCGAGATCTAGAGATTTAGGTTCTGATCTAGATCTAGATCTAGTAAAGACTAGATCTGAGATCTATAAATCTATAAAAGTCATACAATTCCGTTGACTCTGTTGATAAAATATGGTACGTAAAATAAGCCAAGTGTTCCTCATTTGGTTACATACAAAAATATCATAAATAGTAGATATTAGATCTACGTATATATTATATATTTAGCCAAATATATATTTTTTTAAATGCAGGTTTAATTATAACATGGCTCATTGAAGCTGATACATAGTAGCAGGTTTTGTGTGTCTTACTCTTACTTCTTTCACGCCAATTCTCCACTTTGTAACTCCATTCCTACATCTAGAATCTAGATCAGCATAGCCTGTTTTTTTTTGCAGAGCTTTTCGCGTTTAAAAGCCCTGGTCGAAAACTTTTCTTTGTTTGGGTAGCCTATTTCTAAGACTACTTTGACTTGTGCTCGTTTCAACCTGTAAAGTCACTTGATTGATAACTGGTTATTTCGGTCTCCCAAGGATAATGGCTCTTAGGCGGATACCACTGTATCTAGACTTTCATTAGATTTTTTAGAGCTAGATCTAGATATAGATCTCATATAGATATACATATGTCCGATCATAAAAGATTCATCACTTAGATCTAGCTCTAGATTGTCTCGTTCACATAGATCATCTTTATAACATATCCTAAACAGATATAGCTCTAGCTCTAGTATTAGATTTAGATCTAGAGCTAGATCTAGAATTAAGAATCTAAAAAGAGACTAGAGTTAAATTTAGAATCTATATCGGATGTAGATATAGGCATAAACAATAATTGTTAATAGAATCTAGCTAGAGATCTAGATTTAGATTTAGAATCATAGAACTTTGAAAAACATTAACATTGTGACACTAAATAAGTGTCCCTAGAAGCGTTAACAATCTTGATATTTAGAGTGTAAGGGGAGATCTAGATTCTCTCGTCTACATAGATCCTCTTTATAATGCATTGTAAATAGATCTAGCAACTCTAGTTCTAGATTCTAGAGCTAGAAATAAGAATTTAGCAAAAAAAGGTACACGGAGATCTAGAGCTGAGTCTAGATTTGTTTGTAAAGACTCAAACGTAGTAAAATTCTAGATCCTGACATCTAGCTCTAGATTTAAGTATAACGAACTGTTTATAGAATCTACCACTGGATTTACACTTTGATTTAGAATCCGTCAGTTAATCGGAAACACTCAGATCTAGCTAGAATTAACCCGCTTTATGTATGCTCACACTGATTTCTCAGTTTGGAACTCCTTCCTTATATTAGATTATCAAAACGTACGGTTGTAACATTAAATAAGTGTCTGTTGAAACTGAAACAATGATGACATCTAGAGTGTCAGGGGATATATCGAATCCCTGAATGGATTGTCTGATTTATCCTGAGTCAGCTTGAGACGGACGTTTGAAGTGAATATTGAATCTACTACTGATTGTCGTAAACATGTTTTACCGACAATAAAACGTCATTTGCAAATACAACATCATGAAATAAAAAAAAAACCCTAATTCAAATGCATTTCTATCTAGAATACGAACTAAGGGTAACCCAAACCATTTGTGAAATTTCAGACCGGTTTGTTGTGTGGTTTGGGAGTCTAGTCGGAGAGCGTAAAACGCCGCGCTGTAAAGTTCAGGACTATAGATAGAGATAGACATAGATTATATATACAATGTAAGAATATATTATAGAAAATAATAATGTGTTGAAATAGCAAAGAATAGATTTTAAGTATGATTAGAGCCTCGAAAACCCACAAACCAATACAAAAAAATAGATGCTTATTTGATATACAGGTTTATTTTTCAGAAATTAAAACATTACACGAATTTAAAACGCTTGAAAGTCTCATCTCAATTGCCCAACAAATAAACAGGAGATGTGGTACCAACACCATTCACCCACCTTTGAAGAGCCAAAATCTAGTAACACAACATAATTTTCAATTCCAATAGAAATTTAACATTCTGTTACATTACTTCCACTGTGATGGAAGATTGACCCTGTCTGGTCCTGTCTTCACCATGAAAACATAAACGATAAAGTTATTTTTGGCTTTGGCTGTAGCTATATTTACATTATGAGCGGCTCACTTTAATTGACGAATTGGCGGCACTGTTTGCGCTTGTGATGTATTTGTCAATAAATTGATTATAGAATAAACTTCATGAATTCGGGAGAGTGCAATTCACAGAACAAGCACCAGAATTATGGGCTGTGCATGGTAGATTAAATCAAATCCTTCATGGGAACGATTACAATTGTCCCAAACGAGGCCAAATTAATTACTTAAATCTCATTCAGTGACTTCAAGCGATGTCCCGAAATAGTTATTGTTCCAAAGTACTAAAAACAATCAATATGTTTCTGTGTTTGGATTTCATGGGCATTGTTTGGTTTCTCCAATGATTTGGAGCGTTGAGCGTGTATCCGTCTGTGTAAACCTATCCACTTGCATTTATATGAGGGAAATGGAAGGGCTGGTAAATCACGTTGGGAAAATAGTCAATAACTGGCAAGTGTTTAATTAATTCGTTTAATCAAAACTTGCCACGCTCGGGAACACTATGTTGACAATGTGAATAGTGAAGAAGCAGCGATAGCGAAGGCGAATACCTTTTGTTGGACTGGGAACTAGAACATTCAATAATGCCAATCAATCCAAAGACAAAAAATTGGGCTGTCCTCGCAGGTACCGACTGGTATCGCGCCTGGCATCCTCATTTCTTCAGAGAAGGAATTATAGACTATCATCGAACTTACCTTCGGTGCAAAAGAGTCACTCATATTGACCAAATGAGCAGTTAGGCTCAAATGGGCAACGAGATGACTGGTTAACGATCAGTCAAGCGTCAGTATATAATCTGGACTGCTTTTCCAGTTGGATTGTGAGGAACATTGATCTGAAGTAAAATATAAAATAACAAGTATTAGCGCCTCGTCACCCTTATGGGCAAAGGTTGCATAGCGACGCATAATTTCAATCAACAGTGTTTCAGTCAGTAATTAAAGTCAATACAATGTTTAGTATGGCTTCCAATACATTGGGGCGAATATATCAAATTGATTTGTTTTATTTTTACTTATTTCAAAAGCTAATAAGAAAATCTTTATTGTGTATGAAGGATTCTGCAATGGTTACATTATAGGGGCGACTTGTCAGAAATGTCAGATTTGGACCACGGCATAGAGCAATTTGTCAGTAATGTCAGATTGGGATGGTGCCATAGGGGCAACTTGTCAGTAATGTTAGATTGGAACCGTGACATGGGTGTGACTTGTCACTAATGTCAGATTGGGACCGTGGCATAGGAACGACTTGTCAGTTATGTCAGATTGGGACCATGTCATAGGGACGAAATATCAGTAATGTCAGATTGGGACCGCGGCATAGGGGCGACTTGTCAATAATGTCAGATTGGAACTGTGGCACGGGGTGACTTGTCAGGAATGTCAGATTGGGACCATGGCATAGGGGCGACTTGTCAGTAATGTCGGATTGGGACCGTCTCATAGGGGCGACTTGTGAGTAATGTCAGATTGGTACGGTAACATAGGGGCGACTTGTCAGTAATGTCAGATTGGGACCGTGTCATAGGGGCGACTTGCCAGTAATGTCAGATTGGGACTGTGTTATAGGGCGACTTGTCAGTAATGTCAGATTGGGACTGTGTTATAGGGGCGACTTGTCAGTAATGTCAGATTGGGACCGTGTCATAGGGGCGACTTGCCAGTAATGTCATATTGGGAGAGTGGCATGAGTGCAACTTGTCAGTTATGTCAGATTTAACAGTGGCTTCAGAGCAACCTGTCAGTAATGTCAGATTAGGCCAGTGGCGTAGGAGCAACTTGCCAGTAATGTCAGCTTGGGACAAGGCATATGAGAAAGTTGTCAGTGATGTCAGATTGGGATCATGACATAGGGGCGATTTGTTAATAATTGCAGAATGAAACCATGGCATAGTGGGGGACTTCTCAGTAATATCAGATTGCCACAGTGCCTTTAAGGGGAACTTGTCAGTAGTGTCAGGTTGCGAGCGTTATAAGAGGGGGGACTTGTCAATAATGTCAGATTGGGACAATGGCATAGGAACAACTTGTTAGTATGTCAGATTAGAAGAGTGGCAGATTGGGACCGAGTAATAGGGACAACTTGTCAGTAATGTCAGATTACGTCAGTGGCATAGAAACAACTTGTCATTATTGTCAGATTGGGACAGTGGCATCCGAGCAACTTGTCAGTAACGTCAAATCAACACAGTGGCATAGGAGCAAATGGTAAGTAATGTCAGATTACACAGTGGCATAGAGCAACTCGCCAGGTAATGTCAGATTGAGACAGTGGCATAAGAGCAAGTTGTCAGTAATGTCAGATCGGGACCATGCCAGTGGAGGGGGTTATAAGTAATATCAGATTTGGACAGTAACAAAGGAACAACTTGTCAGTAATGTTAGATTTGGACAGTGACATAGGAGCAACTTATCAATGTCAGATTGGGAGTGGCATAGGGGGAGGGGGGACTTGTAAGTAATGTCAGATTGAGACAGTGGCATAGGAACAACTTGTCAGCAATGTCAGATTAGGACGGTTGCATAGGAGCAACGTATCAGTAATGTCCAAGTGGCACAGTGGCATAGGAGCAACTTTTCAATAATATCAGATTGAGAATGTGGCATACAAGCAAATTGTCGGTAATGACAGATTGGGATAGTGACATAGGAGCAACTTGTTAGTAATGTCAGATTGGCATAGTGGCGTATGAGCAAATTATCAGTAATGTCAGATTAGGACAGTGGCATAGGAGCAGCTTGTCAGTAATGTCAGATTGGAACAGTGGCAGAGGAGCAGCTTGTCAGTAATGTCAGATTGGAACAGTGGCAGAGGAGCAGCTTGTCAGTAATGTCAGATTAGGACAGTGGCAGAGGAGCAGCTTGTCAACAATGTCAGATTCGAACAGTGGCATAAGAGCAGCTTGTCACTAATGTCAGATTGGAACAGTGGCAGAGGAGCAGCTTGTCAGTAATGTCAGAT
The DNA here is from genome assembly GCA_037039925.1 of Doris montereyensis. NCBI lineage: Eukaryota > Metazoa > Mollusca > Gastropoda > Nudibranchia > Dorididae > Doris > Doris montereyensis. Next base: position 60,671 of record JAXRKP010001946.1, on the reverse strand, counting down.
TGGAACAGTGGCATAGGAGCAGCTTGTCAGTAATGTCAGATTGGAACAGTGGCATAGGAGCAGCTTGTCACTAATGTCAGATTAGAAGTGGCATAGGAGCAGCTTGTCAGTAATGTCAGATTGGAACAGTGGCAGAGGAGCAGCTTGTCAGTAATGCCAGATTGGAACAGTATCAGAGGAGCAACTTGTCAGTAATGTCAGATTAGGCTAGTGGCATAGGGGCAACTTGTCAGTAATGTCAGATTAGGCTAGTGGCATAGGAGCAACTTGTCACTAATGTCAGATTACGCTAGTGGCATAGGAGCAGATTGTCAGTAATGTCAGATTAGGCTAGTGGCATAGGAGCAACTTGTCAGTAATGTCAGATTAGGCTAGTGGCATAGGAGCAGCTTGTCAGTAATGTCAGATTAGGCTAGTGGCATAGGAGCAGCTTGTCAGTAATGTCAGATTAGGCTAGTGGCATAGAGCAATTGTCAGTAATGTCAGATTGGGACAGTTGCATAAGGGCAAATTGTCAGTAATGTCAGATTGGGACAGTTGCATAAGGGCAAACTGTCAGAAATGTCAGGTTGGACAGTGGCATAAGGGCAAATTGTCAGTAATGTCAGATTGGAACAGTGGCATATGAGCAAAGGTGGGACGTGTCACTAATATCAGATTGGGACCATGTTAAAGGTCCGATTTGTTAATAATGTCAGAATGGGATCGTGGCATAGGGGTAACTTGTTAGTAGTGACAGATTGGGACCATGGCATTGGAGGAACTTGTCCAATAATGTCAGATTGGCCCAGTGGCATAGGGGACTTGTCAGTAATGTCAGATTGGGACAGTGACATAGGAACAATTTGTCGGTAATGCCAAATTGAGACCATGCCAAGGGGGGACTTGTCAGTACTGTCCAGATTGGGACCGTTATAAGGGGGGGGTGCTTCTGAGTGATGTCAGATTGTGACCATGTCATAGGTGGGACTTGTCAGTAACGTCAGATTGGGACAGGGGCATAGGAGGAACTTGTCAGTAATGTCAGATTGGGACAATGGCATGTTAGCAAAGCTGTGAGTAATGTCAGATTGCGTCAGTGGAATAGGGGAGATTTGTCAGTAATATTAGATTGGGACTATGTCATAGGGGGATTTGTCAGTAATATTAGATTGGGACTATGTCATAGGGATTTGTCAGTAATATTGGATTTGGACTATGTCATAGGGGCGATTTGTTAGTAATATCAGATTCGAACACTGGCATATGGGCAACTTGTCAGTAATGTCAGATTGGGACAGTGACATAATGGGGGACTTGTCATTATTGTCAGATTGGGTCAGTTGCATAGGGGGAGACTTGTCAGTAATGTCAGATTGAGACCATGGCTTAAGGGGAACTTATCATTAGTGTGAGATTGGGTCAGTGGCATAAGAGGGACTTGTCAGTAATGTCAGATTGGGACCTTGTCATAGGGCAACTTTTCAGTGAGGTCAAATTGTGACAGTGGCATAGGGGGGACTTGTCAGTAATGTCAAATTAGGACCATGTCATAGGAACGATTTGTTAGTAATGTCAGATGGGGACCATGTGATAGGGGCGACTTGTTAGTAATGTCTGATTGAGACCGTGTCATTGGAGCGACTTGTTAGTAATGTCTGATTGAGACCGTGTCATTGGAGCGACTTGTTAGTAAGGTCTGATTGAGACCGTGTCATTGGAGCGACTTGTTAGTAAGGTCTGATTGAGACCGTATCATTGGAGCGACTTGTTAGTAAGGTCTGATTGAGACCGTGTCATTGGAGCGACTTGTTAGTAAGGTCTGATTGAGACCATGTTTGGAATGGTCAAGATGATTATAATTGTGGGATATCTTATAATATAATTTCGTAATCATTCTTTAATACATAATAGAACTCATTTGGGAGAGAGTTGTTCTACGGCAGTAATCAATTTCAAAATGATATGTAGATGGGTACTTAGATATATATTATTATGGGAAGAAATATAATCGCTTACTGAATATATATCTGCTCCACAACGATGGATCATCAATCTTTGTTCAGGGACTGCGAAGAGTGGTACAAATACTGTCACAAGCAGAAATGATCTCCATAATAACAAGTATTCACTTTTACCAACGGAAAGAGCTGGTGACATGTTCCAACACGTTTCTGTTCCCGTTAAAAGAAATCCAAGTCAGAAAAATAAAAATACGTGATTTCCGATCTTTGATATATTTCGCTCACAGATAGTTTGGAATTGTCTACTTAATCATTAACAACGGCTGCGGACCACAAGAGATGAAACAAACCCTAATAAAATATTCAGTAGATGGCTCTCCAATAATTGCGGATCAGCAAAATGGTAGCAGTCTCTTCTTTCTGAGATTGTTAGCATCTGAGAAGATAGACAAAGGTAAAGCTAATAATGCATGAGATGAACATGAATGACATCAATGTTTGTAAGAATGCAGCAGCTGCCTCTGGCATCATGTCAGTCAAATTGTCTGTCAACGGAGTTCGAATCGAACAATCGTATTTTTTTCTTTCTTTCTATTGTTGTTAAGATAAGAATTATAATAATAATAATAATAATAATAATAATAATAATAATAATAATAATAATAATAATAATAATAATGATAATTATAATAATACTAATAATAATAAAAAGAGGCTGGACTTTGCTAAAAAAGGGGAATGTGAGTGGGGAGGGGGAGGGCGGGAGGGAAGCCAGGCACGGCACTTGGATTGGCGAGTTTGGGACGAAAATGTATATTTCCTGTTCTTTGCATATTACCGTAGAATGATTATTTATCTACAAGTTTATGACAGAAAAATGTCCATATGACGTATATTATTTTGCTTACAGAATATATTGTATGCGGGGCGAGGTAAAAATAGTCAATTTTGTTTACGTTAACTACTCTAACACTGACTGAAAAGAAGTTACTGACAACCCTTATAATGTGAGTAGTAAATAGCCAAATCTGGCTACATAGTATTCACCAATTTGGTCGAGCGCTGAGTACCTAAGACGGGAGGGCAAGTGTTGCCGGCTTGAGTGTTTGTAAACACGCTCTCAAGTAAATAAAAGGGGTAATAGAACACAAACTGGTCATTTTGGCGTCCAACAATACCTTCTTTTACATTAGTAACAATGCCAGATGCTGTCGAAAGAGTAAAGAGGTAACCCGTCTGATGCGTCCTATTTTGTGCTATTTTCTTTTGATTTCTTTTTGTCTTCATTTTCTCCACATGTTATTTTTTGTACACACTAGTTCTCGTCCATTATTTACGACTGATGTGTTTAATACTTGGCACATGTTCCTCTTGTCAATATCAAATGAATGACATCTGATTTGTGTTGTTATCTTGTTTTTTTTTGTTTTTTTTTTTTAGAATTTATCTTTTGTAGTCCAAATACCACTTTTCCATACAATATAAATTGTACACTATATTTGTTTTTCTTTTTTAAATCATTGAAAAAGTCTATCCAAAAATCTTACATTTTAGATATTGAATGCTAGGAAAATTGATCAATTAATGAATTTATTCATAACAGTGAGTGGATAGAGTCTGAAATTTGGGTCAAATGCAAGATGGTGGGCGTTTCAATAGCAACCAGGTACTACAAACCTTTCAATGATGTAGGATGACTATATTTTGACTTTTTTACAGTTACCCATATGATACACTAAAAGGAAAAAACCCAAACTCAAAAGCAAAACAAAACAAATCGCTTCGGGCATCCGATCCCCTTTAATATTGAAAGGTCATTAAAATCATTTCCATTGTTGGAATATGCACATCATATAGCATACACTGATAGTATTATTGTATCATTACATCGTCCTCTTGATGGAGCGGATGCTCTACTCAGTTGCAGAAATTGAAGGGGTCATTTAAATAGTGTGCCCATGTCCATTTTCATTGAAAAGCAAAACAGGGAGATAATCCCAGAGAATAGAAAGAAATCACACTTCCTGGTAAGTTTGAAAATGATATGATGAAAATACATCACGTTTACAGCCGTTTGAAGATTGAAATTCCCAAAGTGAACAGTGCTTAAGTCAATGGTTTTTGTCATTTTCTCTGAATGACATAATTGTGACTTGGGCACACTATTGAAATATTCCTTCAATTACTACCCATCTTGTGGTGGTACCCATTTACATCTGGGTACGTCGGGAAATAAACATATGTTACGCCATGCGCTAAACCAAAATATATGCAATCAAATACAATGTAAAACTCTGTTCAACGTTAGTGGTAAATTTTACAGAGCACCAGGAAAAGTGTGTTGAAATCATGAAAATAATTCCTTCTGTTGATCGATTACCAAAGTTATTATCTGTATACCTTTTACATGGTTAATTTGGATTTTGGGCTAGGTTTATTTAAAACGTATAAAAACTAAATTTTAAAAATGATGATATGAAGAGTTGGATGTCATTGAATGCGGGAATGTACTTCCGTCGACTTACAGTACCCGCCCCCTAACTCGGATTAAACACACACACACACATACACATACACACACGCACACACACCGACCTTCTAGTGTCGACTGTTGAAATGTTTGCTACGAAATTTAGACCATTGGGACGAGATAGGAAAGCAAATCATTTGGAGACAGTACGAAAGTTTCAAAACGTCGCAACCGTTTTTTTATGTAGTTATATAGTGATATTTGAAACTAAAGGGATATCCCAAATATAAATTTGATATCGACTTTGAGTGCGGTGACATTTTCACTTTTTAGTAAGTGAACGAAAAGAAAGTGCACTAAAGAAGTACCCCTTGAGACGTTGCACTAGAGCATTATCTTGGCCGTTTAATTTAAATCGAACTATCATTCTTAGAGGCAAAACATTGTCTCCTACACAGTTGTTTTGCTTTGCAAGTAGTAAGCATGACGTAGGTCACATTATTCAATGGTTTACTGGAATGTGCGTACAATTAAGCGTCTATTGAATTCAAGGAAGTGTCTCCTTTGATTGATAAGACATATTGGGTTACTTGGAAACTTCTGTGTTTGAGACGATTTCTCATTAGGGTTAGAAAGCAATAGTGTTGTTGATTCAATAATATGGATAGATAATAATGATCTAATACAGATATTTACATGTGCATTTATGTCGGAGCCTAATTGAATGAAATTACAAAGTCCCTAATGCGTTTTCTACTCGTGATCAGGCAGATTATGGGTCGCCGAATTCAATCATCACAGTTTTAATTCAGTGTTGTGTCCATATTTGTCTCCTTTTTTCATTACCCTGTATTAATTGTTTTGCCTCTGTGTCTGTGGTGCTCTAGCATTTATATCACATCCCAACGTCTTATGGTAGTTAAATGAATACATTTTCGATTCCAAGTATAAGAGAGCTTAAGCAGTCCCAGCTTTGTGTCCATTCACGCCAAATCCAACACCCATTGGCTTTTGAAATGTTCTGCGTTTAATGAAGTTCATACTTTATCTCAATGATAATAATAACATTCAAGTAATTGTAATATTCCTTGTTTTAATGAAAATTATAGATAGTAATTATCATCAAGATAATATTATGAACAATAAAAAGTATAATAATTATAATACATTGAATGAATGATAAACGTAATTACCATATCTAGTCAGTAATATCTCTTAAGATATTTTCTATTATTGACACAATTCTTAGTCCATCGAATTACTCGTTAGGGAGAAAAATATATGCTGTGATCTCATTTAAAATAGAATACAATTTTTGTTTAAAGTCTTGACATTAACAATTATTGCAACAAAAGTGTAGATGTAAATCAGTTTTTGTCTTGCATTATGTTGGAAAGAAAACCGAAATAAATCTTTGAATAAATGAAAGATCCCTTTTGCTCCTGAATCTTCTAAGGGGTACACATAAAACAAATGGTTAACAAAATCAAAACAGTTTCGATTGTACCCAACATGAATCAAACTGTCAGTTTTAAAAATGGATTATTAAATCACATTGTATAATTCCCAGTCTGTATTTGCATCTGTTCCCTCGCTTTGAAAAGAACGCAATAGTTTGCACGTGCTGTTGACACGATTGACCAGAATGTGTTGACACATCCATCCGGAAGTGTTGGACACACGACCTGGCACATTCAGTGATGGTTGGTGTTCCTTCCACGGTCTCAATAATAGTGGAGTGAGCCAATGGCGCTTGTTTCTTTTCAAGTCGCCACGACTTAGGTGCATAAGCTTCAAACTCACACAACGTTAAAGGACTATTATGCTTTCTATATTTCACCACCCTGATATATCGCCCTCTGATAGGTCTCTGACAGTGATAGTAGAAAGTGGCACCAGTTGGAATAGATTCCAATTGCCAAAAGCAAATCGGAGATGACGTAGGCCCCGGAAAACCTGCAAGTCCCGAAGGGTCATCCGAGGAAATTTCCACGGAAAAGTTTTGTAACCTTTGGTACTGATACCATCTTGTAGTGATGAGCACAGCTGAAACTGAATTCTCCTGAAGAAGATCAACCATCCACCACGTTATACGTTCTTCTTTTGTATGAGTGCAACTCCTGTTGAAATAGTTTGGATCTCTGTTGCCGTCTACAGCATACCGAGACCACCCACCCCAAGATGTGCTTATCTGAGATGTTGGTTTTCCGAGAGCAAGATTCGTTCTGTAATCGCTGGCTGATTGGACAGAGAGAATGAATGTAATCAGGAATGATGATAATATCCACAACAGTTGAGGCATCTGGTGATGAGAAAAAAAAAGGTTGAAATTCAAGTGATTGAATAGTTTTCTATCCCACTGTAGAAGCGTCGAATTCAGCAAAGTGAAAAACGTATTTGAATACGATTGTAGATAAATAACTGCATCAATAACACCAGGCAGTGGACAAGTAAGTACCGGTACGGGGAGTAGATGATCCCGCCCTCCACGAGTCTCCTGCTGATTTGCAGGCCGGTCTTGACCAACTAAAAGTTAAGGGAGTTAACCCTGACATAAAACAACCTGCTGCCTTGCAGGCCGGTCTTGGTTGATCAAAGGCTAAGGGAGTTAACCCTGACAGAAATGAACAACCTACTGCCTTGCAGGTTGGTCTGGAATAACTAAAGGTTAAGGGAATTAAACCTGACAGAAAATAACAAGGCCTGGTAGGGGGGCTCAAGGTGGCAGCCCTGCCATCTAACTAGGGTACAGTGAGTTAATCCCCTGCTTATTCAAAATCAAACAGATTCAGAGAAATAAATATAATACAACTTGCTTGCTATTTCGAATACCAACTTGGAAACGAATAGAGACTGTGATTTGTGTACCATGCAACGTTAGGACAATAAATTGAAAGAGTGAGAATTAGTTGAAGAAATGGAAAAATTTAAAGTATATATTTTGGCCATTACAGAAAGAAAGAAAAAAAGGACAAGGAATAGAAAATGTAGGATCAAATCATATTGTAATTCTCTCAGGAGTAGATGCCAAAGATAGAGCTAGAGCAGGAGTAGGTCTCCTAGTGCATAAAAGGAAGGAAAAGCTACTAGAAAGTTGGAAATTGATATACCCACGGATATTAGAGGTAAATATTAAACCAAACGGACGAGAAATTACATTATTTATAGCTTATGGACCAAACGAAGTCGCGACTAAAGAAGAGAGTAGCTGGAAACATATCTTCAGAATTTGATATAGATATAGGAATAAGATAGGGTTGTGTCCTAACTCCTCTTGTGTTTATCACATTTATAGATTCAGTCGCAAAGGCATCCTGAAAAATGCAGAAAATGAATGTAGGTATCTGGAAGCTCAAACCCGTAAGTGTATCAATGCTTTCATTTACCCATGATTTAGTTATGTTTGGAAAATCAGGAATTGATCTTCATTCGAATATCAACATTATGAACAATAAACTAAACCAAAGAGGAATGAAAGAAAATGCAAAGAAAACCCAAAAAACTGCTAGTAACTAGAAGTGAAACACAAAGTCTTAAATTGACAGGGAGAATTTAGGAACAAGTTGAAAGTTACAATTACCTAGCAGTAATGATTAACTCAGAGGGAAAACTAAAAGAATAAATCAGCCAAAGAATCAAAAAGGCAAGTGCAATATATAACCATCCAGGAAAGGCATTTGTATGTAAGGAAGAATTGTCAACAAAAACCAAAATGGCAGCATACAATACAGTTTATTGTCCTACTCTCCTCTATGGCAGTAAAATCTGGACCTTAGACAGTAGAGGATACAGAAGAATACGGGCAGCTGAAATGAAATATCTAAGAACAGTAGTAGGGAAAATCAAAAGAGACAAAATCAGAAACACAAGAGATCAAACCAGAGCAGATGGCATAAACATTAAAGATAGAAACAAATCAAGTGAGATTGTTTAGTCGTAAACAGATGGATTGAGAATAGAATAGCTAAATCAGTATACAGTACTAATGCCCAAGGTAAAAACGAAAAGGCAGACCTCGGAGAAAGTGGGAAGAAGATATAAAAGAGGCATATAAATTTAACGTTTTTGAAGAAAACAGAAAATACCATGACAGGGGCATCCTGGAGAAAGATCATCTCGGGCATTGGAACCCACACCCGAAAGGTAGCATAGAAACTGATAAAGAAAGAAAGAAATAACAACAGCAACAACAAAAGAGATACACAATAATAATTAATAACGCGCAAAAGGATAATCCAGACATCACAAAAGGAAAAAACAAAGAAAACAAAAACAAACTTGAAAGAAAGAGTTAACTATACATATTTAGCCTTAGCTATTCAACTAAAATGATCAAAAAAACATCAAAAACAGTATATCTGAAAAAGTCTTATTGACAAAAATTATTGTAGCGTTGTGGTTCATATCATTACTACGTTATCTTTATCGTTATTGGGTATCATTACTACGTTATCTTTATCGTTATTGGGTATCATTACTACGTTATCTTTATCGTTATTGGGTATCATTACTACGTTATCTTTATCGTTATTGGGTATCATTACTACGTTATCTTTATCGTTATTGGGTCTAATTCCACTGTATCTTTATCGTTATTGGGTATCATTACTACGTTATCTTTATCGTTATTGGGTATCATTACTACGTTATCTTTATCGTTATTGGGTCTGATTCCACTGTATCATTATCGTTATTGGGTCTAATTCCACAGTATCTTTATCGTTATTGGGTCTAATTCCACAGTATCTTTATCGTTATTGGGTCTAATTCACTGTATCATTATCGTTATTGGGTCTAATTCACAGTATCTTTATCGTTATTGGGTCTAATTCCACTGTATCATTATCGTTAGTGGGTCTAATTCCACAGTATCTTTATCGTTATTGGGTCTAATTCCACTGTATCATTATCGTTATTGGGTCTAATTCCACAGTATCTTTATCGTTATTGGGTCTAATTCCACTGTATCATTATCGTTATTGGGTCTAATTCCACAGTATCTTTATCGTTATTGGGTCTAATTCCACTGTATCTTTATCGTTATTGGGTATAATTCCACTGTATCTTTATCGTTATTGGGTATCATTCCACTGTATCTTTATCGTTATTGGGTATAATTCCACTGTATCTTTATCGTTATTGGGTTTAATTCCACAGTATCTTTATCGTTATTGGGTATACTTCCACTGTATCTTTATCATTATTGGGTATAATTCCACAGTATTTTTATCGTTATTGGGTTTAATTCCACTGTATCTTTATCGTTATTGGGTTTAATTCCACAGTATCTTCATCGTTATTGGGTTTAATTCCACAGTATCTTCATCGTTATTGGGTTTAATTCCACAGTATCTTTATCGTTATTGGGTCTAATTCCACTGTATCTTTATCGTTATTGGGTCTAATTCCACGGTATCTTCATCGTTATTGGGTCTAATTCCACTGTATCTTTATCGTTATTGGGTCTAATTCCACTGTATCTTCATCGTTATTGGGTTTAATTCCACAGTATCTTTATCGTTATTTTAATTCGTTATTTATTGAGTCTAATTCCACTGTATCTTTATCGTTATTGCGTCTAATTCCACTGTTTCTTTATCGTTATTGGTCTAATTCCACTGTATCCTTATCGTTATTAGGTCTAATTCCACTGTATCTTTATCGTTATTGGGTCTAATTCCACGGTATCTTTATCGTTATTGGGTCTAATTCCACTGTATCTTCATCGTTATTGGGTCTAATTACATTGTATCTTTATCGTTACTGGGTCTAATTCCACTGTATCTTTATCGTTATTGGTCTAATTCCACTGTATCATTATCGTTATTGGGTCTAATTCCACTGTATCATGATCGTTATTGGGTCTAATTCCACTGTATCATTATCGTTATTGGGTCTAATTCACTGTATCATTATCGTTATTGGGTCTAATTCCACTGTATCTTTATCGTTATTGGGTCTAATTCCACTGTATCTTTATCGTTATTGGGTCTAATTCCATTGTATCATTATCGTTATTAGGTGTAATTCAACTTTTGAACGTTGATTGTGTCTGGCACATTGGGTGTTGGGATATTATTTTTGTTGTGTTTTTTTGGTTGTTTTTTTTTTTTTTTTTTTTGGGGGGGTTGTTGTTTTTTGTTGGTTTTTTTTTTTTTTGAGGGGGTGGGGTTGTGTGGAACAAAACCAAGAAAAGGTTAATAAAAAAAGATTATCCTGGATATTGTTTACTTTGCGAGGTGATTTTGACGAGTTGAGCAGTTTTTCTCCTCGCAAATAAATTGTATATTTCTTGTATCAACAACCAGCCCTTAATTGGATGAGTCCATACCACAACAGAATGATTTTTTAAAATACTTTTCACACAAGGAAGGGTAGTGATAAAACCGAAGATAAATGAAACTGGGTACATGTTAAATTATCATGATAAATTAGGAAATATAGAGGCTAGTCAGAACTGTAATAATTGATAGAAGGTGACAGATCTCAAACAACATACATGTCATACTATATTCGGGTTTAACAAGTGGTAATACACGCTGTCACATCGATACACTAAATTGTTCTGCGGTAATGGGACTATTTGGTCATATCGATACACAAATTGTTGTATAGTAATAGGACTTTTTGGTCACATCGATACACTAAATTGTTCTGCGGTAATGGGACTTTTTGGTCCACATCGATACACTAAATTGTTGTAGAGTAATAGGACATTTTTGATCACATCGATATACTAAATTGTTGTATAGTAATGGTACCTTTGATCACAACGATAGACTAAATTGTTGTATAGTAATGATACTTTTGGTCACAACGATACATCCAAATTGTTGTATAGTAATGGTACCTTTGATCACATCGATACACTAAATTGTTTGTGTGGTAATGGTACCTTTTGATCACATCGATACACTAAATTGTTGTGTGGTAATGGTAGCTTTTGATCACATCGATACACTAAAGAATTGTATAGTAATGCGACTTTTTGATCACATCGATACTAAATTGGTATTGTGGTAATGGCACCTTTGATCCATCGATACACTAAATTGTTGTCTGGTAATGGTACCTTTTTGATCACAACGATACACTAGAAGTGTTGTATAGTAATGCGACTTTTTGATCACATCGATACACTAAATTGTTGTGTGGTAATGGTACCTTTTTGATCACAACGATACACTAAGTGTTATATAGTAATGCAACTTTTTGATCACATCGATATTACTAAATTGTTGTGTGGTAATGAACCTTTTTATCACATCGATATATTAAATTGTTGTGTGTGGTAATGGAAACTTTTGATCACATCGATATACTAAAGTGTTATATAGTAATGCAACTTTTTGATCACATCGATACACTAATTGTTTGTGGGTAATGGAACCTTTTGGTCACATCGATACACTAAATTGTTGTGTGGCAATGGTACCTTTTTTTATCGCAACGATATACTAATCGTTGTATATAAATCAATTTTTGATCACAACGATACACTAAATCGTTGTATAGTAATGGACTTTTTGGTCACATCGATACACTAAATTGTTGTGCTAGTAATGGGACTTTTTTGGTCACATCGATACACTAAATTGTTGTGTGGTAATGGAACCTTTTTATCCTGGCAATGCACTAAATTGTTGTATAGTAATGGACTTTTTGGTCACATCGATACACTAAATTGTTGTATAGTAATGGAACCTTTTTGGTCAGTACGATACACTAAATTGTTGTATAGTAATGGGACTTTTTGGTCACATCGATACACTAAATTGTTGTATAGTAATGGAACTTTTTATCCCGATACACTAAATTGTTGTATAGTAATGGGACTTTTTGGTCACATCGATACACTAAATTGTTGTATAGTAATGGGACTTTGGTCACATCGATACACTAAATTGTTGTATAGTAATGGAACCTTTTGGTCACATCGATACACTAAATTGTTGTGTGGTAATGGAACCTTTTTATCACAACGATACACACCATTATAATGTCGTAGATAAGATCTTCACGATGCACTTAACTCTTAGTAGATTGTGATAACATAAATCAAAACGATACACTGCATATTCAGTTAATTGTGAAAACCTCCAATCACAAAATACACTGAATATTTAGTTGATTAGTAATGACCTCAATCACAAAATACACTGAATATTTAGTTGATTGTAATGACCTCAATCACAAAATACACTGAATATTTAGTTGATTGTACTGACACCAATCACAAAAAATACACTGAATATCTCGTTGATTGTAATGACCTCAATCACAAAATACATTGAATATTCAGTTGATTGTGATAACCTCAATGGAAATGATACACTGAATATTTAGTTGATTGTGATGACCTCAATGAAAATGACACACTGAATATTCAGTTGATTGCCCTCAATGAAAATGATACATTGTATATTCAGTTGATTGTGATGACCTCAATGAAAATGATACACTGAATAATCAGTTGATTGTGATGACCTCAATGAAAATGATACACTGAATATTTAGTTGATTGTGATGACCTCAATGTGATATACTGAATATTCAGTTGATTGTGATGACATCAATGAAAATGATGCAATATTTAGTTGATTGTGATGACCTCAATGAAAATGATACACTGAATATGCAGTTGATTGTGATAACCTCCATGGAAATGATACACTGATTATTCGGTTGATTGTGATGGCCTCAATGAAAATGATACACTGAATATTTAGTTGATTGTGATGACCTCAATGAAAATGAT
>JAXRKP010001946.1:32500-42500 GCA_037039925.1 Doris montereyensis | reverse complement strand
GTGGATAGAGCAGTTAATTCCCGTCATAATGATATCATAAAATAAGCTCAGTATCGATTTTTTAAATTTTAAACGATTTTTTAGAAACGATACAGGCCTATCTTTCAACACAGCTATTATACGATAAAACCAGAAATATTATCTAAAGTACGGCAAGTTCGTGCTCATTTTAATCGTCACAATAAATGCTATAAGAAAAGTATCTATTATGACAGTGTTAATAAGAAGTACTTGAGAGCCTCTCTAGGTTTTAAGATGTTTCAAAGTATTATCCTACCCTTTTCTTAGGTTTATGGGAGGAACATTATATTCAAATAACAGAAAAGAAGAGAAAAATACGATTTTCTCAAAATGTTCTTTTTTGTTCTTTATTTCCAATCTATTTTTTACTTCTCAAGGTATCTTCATGAATTTTTTTTGTGAATGATGAGTGGGGCAAAAAACAAAAAGATAATTAAAAGATTTTTAAAAATATGTATTATAATTTTGAGTTGTTTTCATATTAGTATGCTATTTTCAAAAATTCCTAAAAACAAAACTTACTACTGAAACAAAAATCGGATCTGAATTTGTTTAGATATTGTATCAAATAAGGTGTGTGCCAAGTGTGAAAGACAGTTGTTGAAAAATGAAAAAAGCCTATTGATATCGAGCTTGGTAAAATTTGGGGGCAACATCCAAGATGGCCGCCGTTTCCATGGCAACCGGAAGCGTGTTTAAAAAATAAAAAGAGATATTTCTACTCAGTACACCATGCCCATTATATCTATACAAACGGAAACATTTTAACTCCCCGCCCCCCTCCCCCACCCCCTGTAACAAACACGTGAGTTAAGGCCAGGTGACCTAAGAAAAGGCCGTGTACCTAGATAAAGGCTGTCTGAGAAAAAGGGGATCAGTGAAGGTTTTTCACCTGAGTTATATTTTCTTGTATTCATATTCAAAATGTGTATCGAGTATAATTATTGAACTTTATATTACATCTTTTCTATCATTATCTGAGTTGTGGTTTAGCAGAATATGTTAAGGGAGACTAGGTACACATTTGGGTGAAAATCTCATTTTAACCATAAGCACATCAAATATGCTGTAAAAAGGATGTACGGGCCTCATCTCGCTTTTTTTTCCTTAACTCGGGGAACATTGATTTCATGGGCCAAAATTTGATATATCTTGTGTCACAAATTTAGAAATATTTGTAATAGCTAGAATGATCTCCTTTGTGTATTGGATACCTATCTATGTAGCTCGCATTCTCTAAAGAGGGTTTTTCCCTACAGGCTCATATAATTTTTTTATGATGTCACAAATGTAAAGGCTTCACGGGTTCCTGCAATCCATGACAAATCGATAAAGTTGAGTGATAAAACTCATCATAACTGTCTAAATTTCAAAGATAAAGCCAAAAACTCTTATGAACATGCAGATACATTACATAGTTTCCACCACGCCAAAACTGAAGTGAATCCAATCAGTAGTCGCTGAAATATTTGTGACACTGGAACATGACCCCCTTTAAAAAAATGCAAACTGAGAAAAACGACAAAACATATTTTGAACAGAAATAACCTCATTTCTAACAGCCGTTGATAAGTTAAACAAATTTGTATTGATAGTACTACATTTTAACAATGAGAAAACAACATACATATTTAATAAACTTGAAAAATAAGATATGATTCATCCCCAACCACCCTTCCGATCCCCCTAAAAGATAAAAAAGAATCTAACAAAAAATGAACCAAACAATGCTTTAAACAGGAATTTAATTTAACGTCTAAAAGCAATTGGTAAGTTAAACATAAACATTGATAAAGCTACCTATTAACAATGAGAAAGCACAAAAAAATAGTAAATTTGAAAAGCTAAACACAGCCCCCCCCCCCCCCCCCGCAAAAAAAAGGGAGAAAAAAAGTATCAATAGATATACCCGCAATAAATATAGTTAGAAAGCACCAGCTGCATTGAAGGGCCCCTCTTGTCTTTGATTTATTAGTTAAATTATATCTCATTCATTTAGGTCTTGTTATACATAAAGGATTGTATGATTCATACAGAGAGTTCATATGATTTAGTGGAATCATATGTTACCAAATCTAGATCTAAATTTAGCTAGGTCTGAATCTAGATCTAGATCTATCTAGATTCTAGGTCTAGAGCTCGTTAGCTCTAGATCTATCTAGATTCTAGGTCTAGAGCTCGTTAGCTCTAGAGCTGTCTAGATTCTAGGTCTAGAGCTCGTTAGCTCTAGATCTATCTAGATTCTAGGTCTAGAGCTCGTTAGATCTAGATCTATCTAGATTCTAGGTCTAGAGCTCGTTAGCTCTAGATCTATCTAGATTCTAGGTCTAGAGCTCGTTAGCTCTAGATCTATCTAGATTCTAGGTCTAGAGTTCGTTAGATCTAGATCTATCTAGAGCTAGCTAGATCTAGGTTTAGAATATAAATCTTGGTTAAAGTTGGTTAGGCGGTGTTTTCTTAATTAATTTATGCTGTCTCGAATCTCATCTCTCTGTCACAATGGGTCGTTTTCAACAATTAACTGTTCATGCACTCGGATTATTTAATTTACTGTATACTTAACTTGTTCTGAATTAAATCAACAGGACACCGTCGTCCCAATCTCCTGATTTAAATTTAGTCAAAATATTTTACCCTCACTTTAATATCAGTCACCTCTGTAACGATCTAGATCTAGCCCACCTTGACTATTATTGTTTCATATCACTATTTTTTTTGAAAATTGTTCCAACATCTAGGTCTACACTTTCTGAAAATGCCGAGAATGTGTTCTGTGCTTAATTGCTGCTCACCATAATATTATGAAAGTGACAAGACAGGCAAAATAAAAACGTAATCACTAGGTGGTGGCTTTACCAACAAGATTAATCTAGCTGGTGTGACTGAATATATGGGCCTCTATTCCATTCAATGGCCTGAACATGTGGAAAAGGATCACTGGTAGCAAGATTCCTGTGCCATTTGCGATGTATGTCTATCTTTCACTCTTTCTCTGCCCCTCCCTCTCTTTCACTCTCTTTCTCTCTCTCTCTCTCTCTCTCTCTCTCTCTCTCTCTCTCTCTCTCTCTCTCTCTCTCTCTCTCTCTCTCTCTCTCTCTCTCTCTCTCTCTCTCTCTCTCTCTCTCTCTCTCTCTCTCTCTCTCTCTCTCTCTCTCTCTCTCTCTCTCTCTCTCTCTCCCTGTCTGTCTGTCTCTCTCTCTCTCTCTCTCTCTCTCTCTCTCTCTGTCTGTCTCTCTCTCTCTCTCTCTCTCTCTCTCTCTCTCTCTCTCTCTCTCTCTCTCAAGGATTTCTATATCTTGCTCTAGATATAAATCTGTCTCTGTCTTTGTCTCTCTCTAAAATTTAGATCTCTCTCTCTGATTTCTGTCAAGGTAGTCTTGCAGATGAAAGCTCTCTCTCTCTCTCTCTCTCTCTCTCTCTCATTCCTTATCTCTTACTCTGTGTCTCTCTCTCAAATTCAAGGATTTGTTATTTACTAAATATATCTTGCATCTAGATATAAATCGGCCCAGCATAAAGGGTTTGTTACATCTTAGATCTAAAATTTAGATCTACACGAGATTTGATTTACTGTGCAAGGTAGTCTTGCAGATGAAAGCCTCAGTCACAAGGCGTTGGCTATTACGTGAATCGGCCTCTATCTCAGACATTCCTTATCTAGATTACACGGCCTCTATCTCAGACATCCATTATCTAGATTACACGGCCTCTATCTCAGAGATCCCTTATCTAGATTACACGGCCTCTATCTCAGACATCCTAATCTAGATTATCCAACAGCCTCTATCTCAGAGATCCACTTTTCAGATTAACGTTCCTCTATCTGAGACATCCCTTTGTCTAAATTAAATACGGCCTGCTATCTAAGACATCCCTTATCTAGATTACACGGCCTTCTCTGAGGAACTGAACGTCGAGACATTAAGGCCATGATGGGTCACAGGAAACTGGAGCTCATCCTGGTTTCTATTACGTGAAGCGGAACATGTGATAATAATTACTTCCTGGCATATAACTCTAGTCTGACACAGGTTTGTATTTTCAAAAGCTTATGCATGTACCCATGTACACACGGATTTTAGAGGAGTTTTTTTTTTTAGAGGCTTTTTCAAAACAATAGGTCTTTTCAAACTTGGAACACAATATAAACCTATTTTACTAGGATGTGAACCCGGGATCTAAGGAGGCCAATTGTTCTCATGCCTAACCAAGCCACATTTTATCATCGGATTTCCTTGGAAACGTTCTTTACTAACAATCAATGCTGTTTGTCAGAAAAAAATACAGCACTGCGGACATCATTTCTCGAGTATAGATGTTAGACTTGTCGATATTAAACTTTCTATTTATTTGGGTAATACAGTCTAAAACTAGATTAAACCATACATTTTATTCATTCAAATTGGTTTGAGAGATAAACAGGTTTTTTAGCTAGCCATATTTAGATATAGATCTGGATTTGTTTCCTTTTGAAGATTTAGACATCATTTCTCAGAATCTAACATCTTAATTCTTTTATTGTAGAGATAAACAGGGCTAGATCGTAGATCTATCTAGATCTCTAGCATTTTAGGTCTGTGTAGACCGATATGTAGTCTTAAGTCTCTACTCGAGAATGTGATATCCATTCGTACTAGCCTGACGTTATACATACTAGAATACAGTTGAATGGGGAAAACCAATATTATGCTAAGGGAATCATTAAAATGTATAAATAAATGAAATAGATTTGAACTTAAATCATTAAGGAGGAAAGGGGGGGAGGGGGGAGGGTGGGAGGCGGGTCCTGAGCATGATTTCTATTTTTTGTATGTTTCAATATTGACGATTTTAATCACTGCTATTAAACTCAGCATGTCTTAATTAGCTGAAAAAAGAAGACGAATAATGATTTCATCATAAAGATGACATGGGAACGTCGTTATCTTCGACTTTCAATGCGAAAATACGACAAATTCAATTGAAATGGACTTTTCAGTTTTGCACAGCTTTGGTTTTAACTTTGCACACGCGTTATTTGGTTAAATATATATTTTACGGTTTTGGTTTTATGAATTTTTTGAAAATGGGTATAGCCACTTTTCCATTTTTGGGCAAATTGCATCACTACAAAAAATGTTCTGAAACAATTTGAAGAGATATTAAAGATTGCTACCGTAGGAAATTGTGTATTGCATCACAAATGACATAGACCAAAATTGGAGTCAATTGGACATAAATTGTTTTTACAGTAGATCACAAGCATGTTCATTAAATACAATTTTGAGAAAATTGCATTTTTAAACTAATTATTCTCTCATGTGAAAGGTATTTTTGAGTCAAAACTGATAAAAAAATAGCATAATACATCGAAACATAAAACAATCGAGAGGCTCTCAAATACTTCTTGTCGACCTTATTTCTAATGCTCCCTGTCCCTAGCCCTCATGTCGGATGGCATTTTATTTACAAAGGTGTCGTGCATTTATCCCTTAATTTCCTGTTGATTTAAGCTAATATTGATAGTAGTTCGTCAACAGGAGATTGTTTAAAACATTTCTTAATGTCGGTAACATTTTGCATTGTCATAACCTATAGAGACATGCAGTTATCACAAAGGGAAATAACTTAACACATCCTAATGAGTTTTGCACCGACACTTCAATAGAAAATATTACCAAAATGCTAACTAAAATGGGATTAAAAATCTAGTTTGTAAAAAATCTAGTTAACAAAAAATATGATACATAATTATATAGAACAAAAGACACAATGATAATATTTACCTTTCCACATCGAAAGAAGATTTTTAAATTGATTAAAATTTATTTCACATCTTAAATGTTCAGGTCATTTGTTCCACATAACTGAAGCAGCATATTTAAACAATTGTTTTTCCGAAATAATTGGTTTTAGGTTTAAGGATATTGACTACATTTGTATATCTGAAATTATACATTCTATCTTTAAATGATATTAAATCTTGAAGACAGGATGGCGAGAACCTATGTACAATTTTGAAAGTTTCATTGGCGATAGTTCTCATTCGTTTCATTTCCAGGGGTTGGAATTTGGTGACATCTCAAAGAGACCTTCATATGTATTACTATAGTCATTGTATATAAATCTAAGAACTCGTTCTTAAATTTCTTATATTTGATTACGAACAAAAGTCCCATGCTAAAGGACACAAGTTAAAGTAAAAAAGAATAAACGTATGCAATATAGCTAGCTGGTTTAATCTTAAGATATTTCTACCGATTTTCTTAAACACATTGAGTTGTCAAAGAGGCCTTGCGGCAAAACATCTTTATGTGGGCATCGAACTATAATCGATACTCTATTTCTATTCCTAACAGTTTGACAATTTCTTAACAAGATACAGAGGCAATTTGAAAATAGGTTTCTTTGAAAATGTACGTTTGCCTAGTGCAAGTGCTCCGGATTTTTCTGGATTTGCTTGCATACGGTTCATGTGAGTCAGTCTATTAGTATACTGCGTTCTTGTTTCAAAATATTTTAAAATTGGGATTAAAGATGGGATTAAGAATATATATATATATATATATGTAAAATTATACAGTTAACAAAACATATGATACACAATTATATAGAACAAATGACACAATGTCAATCTTTACCAATCCACATCAAAAAACGATTTTTAAATTGATTAACATTTATTTCACATCTTAAATGTTCAGGTCATATATTTTACAGAACTGCAGCAGCATATTTAAATACTTATTTTCCGAAAGCTTTGGTTCTAGGTTTAGGGATATTGACTACATTTGTATATCTGAAATTATACATTCTATCTTTAAATTATATCAAATGTTGAAGACAGCATAGCGACAATCTTGTCATTGTCATTAATTATTATTAGTCCGTTTTCCCCAGTATCGTGCGCACATCTGTCTATGATGACGTCTTCATGTTTGGATCTCCTTAAAATCAACGTCAACGCTAACAGTGTACATTCGAGTTTAGTTTACCTCAGCAACCGCCCACAATTTGTCAAAATTTGGCGTTCATCTTCCACCTTTCTTTAGATAATCGAACCAAACATCCCGTTCACCTAACGTCTGACACATTATATACTAATGCTGGAGTTCCCCAGGGTACATTATTATCCCCATTTCTCTTCTCCCTGCACACCGTAGATTGTAGATCCAAACATGACGACGTCATCATAGACAAATATGTGGACGATACTGGGGAATCGGACTTACAATTAATGACAATGACAATAACTATTTGAGTGAAGTAGACAATTTTGTGAGCTGGTACAACCAAATTATCTTGAGTTAAATGTTTCAAAAACTAAGGAAATGATAATTGATATCGGAAAAAATAAAATTGAACCCTCCCCAGTCACCGTAAAAGGGATAGAAATTGAGCGAGCACAGAGCTACATATATTTAGAAATAACAATTGATAACACATTGAATTGGATCGAGAACACAAACAACATCATGATAAAAGCGAACACACGGCTCTATTGCATGGAGAAAACTGAGATCTTTTCATAAGATAAGATAAGAAGAATATTTATATTGCGCCTTCCATCAGAAGAGCTCAAGGCGCATTACAAGCAAAATGATTACACAGGCATGGCATGCTATGGCTAAAACATTTTACATAAAACAGATGCATCAATAAAAAATAGTATCACAATCAATTCAGTAAAAGCACGCAATTCAATAAAATTCATCTAAATATGTTGGAGAAGTAGTGGGTCTTCAAGCGAGATTTCAGTATATTCAAAGACTCTGCAGACTGGACGTCCCATGGTAAAATGTTCCAAATTTTGGCTGCTTGTGTTTGTAGGGCCCTATCTCCGAAAGTCTTAAGTTTAGTTTTGGGTGTTTGTATCATTTTCTTGCTCGCTGAGCGCAGTGATCTGTTCGGTGTGTATTTAGGAACTAACTCTTTTAAGTAGACTGGAAAGTCAGCCTCGTGCAGGCATTGGTACGTGATTGTAGCTATCTTGTAGTCAATGCGGGATTTTATTGGGAGCCAGTGTAGGTGTTAAAGTATTGGCGTAATGTGTTCTCTTTTGAAACTTCCATAACTAATCTGGCGGCATTGTTTTGTATTATCTGCAGTTTCTTGATTTGTGTCAGTGGAAGTCCAGCCTGCAGAGAATTGCAATAATCAATTCTTGAAAGAACAAATGAGCAAATTAATTTGTTTGTTGCTTCAGGAGTGATGTATTTCCTGATATGACATATTCTTTTTAATTCCAGATAGCAAACTTTTCTCAAATGTGAGATATGGTCTTCCATGGACATGGTACAATCCATGATAACTCCTAAATTTCTTACTTTTTTTGACAACAGGAATTTCTTCGCCACAGATTTTAACATATCTTAATTTAACGGCTTCTACTTTGGCTTTGCTTCCTATTGCTATAACTTCTGTTTTGTTCTCATTTAATTTCAATTTATTGGATGTCATCCACGAAGAAATCTGGGTGGCGCAATCATTAAGGGAAGTTATGACAGATGGCAGTCCGGATATTTCAGCAGACTTATAGAGCTGAGTGTCGTCAGCGTAAATGTGGTAATTAAAATGATGTTGATTGATGATGTTGTGTATTGGTTGTGCGTACAAAGAAAAAAGTTGGCCCCAGAACCGAGCCTTGGGGCACACCAAAATGAAGAACAGAATAATTTGATAGCTTTCCATGGACTGATACAGCTTGCTTTCTATTGCTGATGTACGAACTGAACCATTCCAGAGCAGTGCCTTTGATGCCAAAAGATAACTCTAAACGTTTAAGAAGAATGCCATGATCTATAGTGTCAAATGCAGCAGATAGGTCTAACAAGGCTAAAATGGATAGTTCTCCTTTATCGGTCGAATTCCGTAAATCAGATTGTACTTTCAGAAGTGCTGTCTCTGTGCTGTGCTTTCTTCTATAAGCAGACTGATAGGTTCCTTTCAAAGAGTTTTCATCTAAGTGTTGGTCGATTTGGCTCAAAACAGCTTTTTCTAATATTTTGGAAAGAAATGGTAGGTTGGACACTGGTCTGTAATTTTTCAGATCGTTTTGATCAAGGTTGTTCTTTTTTAATAAAGGTCTAACTATGGCCTCCTTAAAACTAGGGACAACAATTCCATTTGTTAGTGACTGGTTGATAATATTGGTAATATGGGGCAAGGTGATATCAAGGCAGCTAAGAAACAGATTTACTGGCAGTGGATCAAGTTCACACAATTTTTTAGTAGATTTCATGATTGTAGATTTAACAAAATCTTCTGTTACAGGTTTAAAAGAAGAAAAGGAATTACCGTCAAATACGTGATACCTGGGATCAGAGTTTGTGGCATCTAAGTTTTCTCGTATCTTTTTAATCTTATCGATGAAAAAATGATTGAAAGCTTCAGGTAATTCACTCACCGGGATGTTAGTTGGTAAGTACTGTACATTCTTTTTACCCAAAAGGTCATTGCAGATTGAATAGAGGTTTGAACTTGATTCACTGTCTTGTATCTGTTTGTTTAAATAAATTGATTTTTCTTCTTTAATAACATTAGCAAGAGAACTAATTTCTTGTCTGTAAATGTTTTTATGAACAGTCGATCCAGTTTTTTTCCACAGTCTCTCGGCTTTTCGTTTCTTTTTCTTTCCGTTCAGAACTCTCTCGTTGATCCAGGGCGCTGCAGTCCTTATTGGGGCGAGTTTCTCTCGAATTGGAGCGTGTTTGTCGAGAATTGTTCGGAGGGAGCTATCAAAGTCATTTGCTGATTTCGGTGTCCTGTCTGAAAATGAATTTAAAAGGTCTTCTTTGAAGGTGTCGATGTCAATGCCTTTAATGTTTCTGCAGAGGATCTTTTCTCTCGTTGTCTTGGGTTTGTCTACGTTGATTTTGAATGAAATGGCGTAGTGGTCTGATATGCAACATTCTGACACTTTTACTATAGATTTGACTAAATCGCTTCTTGTTAAAACTAAGTCTAGAATGTGTTGTTTCTCATGTGTTGCGTCAGTGAC
>JAXRKP010001946.1:0-22500 GCA_037039925.1 Doris montereyensis | reverse complement strand
TGCAAGTCCCGAAGGGTCATCCGAGGAAATTTCCATGGAAAAGTTTGCTTTATAACCTCTCAAATCCATGCACTCTTGTAGTGATCTGTGCTGCTGAAATGACATACTCTCGAAGAAGATCAACCATCCACCACGTTATTCGTTCTTCTTTTGTATGAGTGCAACTCCTGTTGAAAAAAGTTTGGATCTCTGTTGCCGTCTACAGCATGCCATGACAACCCAATCCAATGTGTGCTTGTCTGAAATGTTGGTTTCCGCGAGCAAGATTATGTCTGTTACCATTGTTTGCTTGGACACATAGAAAGAAAGTAAAGAATATTGATCGTATTGTCCTCACAATTTGATGCATCTGTAAATGAAACAATAATTGTACTCCAAAATAATGTGTCGTTCACAATCGCACGGTCCGCATGTTCAGATACAACACAGCAATGCTGCTTCCTTAAAAACACGGTGTGAAGGACAAAATTGGAACACTCTCCCCCTCTCCCCCGACAAATACAATGAAAATAATACATAGAAAGTCAAAACCTGAACGAAACAATCGTATTTTTTTTAAAGTCAAGGAAACAAAACTATGAAAACAAAAACGGAGACCCACAATAAAATGATGAACCTATTATTTCTTAACACATTTAGCAGTTGTCATTTTTTCGTTCCAGATACGTCTTTCGTTATTTTAATGGTCTGTTTTTCATTTGTTTTTATTTTAAGTTTTGTTGAAGTCTATTTATGTGGAAAGGGGAAGGAGATGGGTTTGAAGGGGGTGGGGAGTAACGGTGAAGTCTATTTAAGAATTTTTTGCCTGACCGTTTTCGTGGTTTTCCTCCTATTTTTGGACAACCAACACACGAATCCAATGTTAAAACAAATAATACGACCATGGCCATGTGGGCAATGACGAAAAGGGGATGGGACTAGCAAAGGGATAAGGGCGAATATGAGACGAATGTATTCAATTATTCAAAAGACGATGGAAGCGCTGCTAGCTCATGTCCTCGTAGAGCATACGACTACCTTCAAGGGGCCCCCGAGTTTAATTTCCAGTTCGGACAAAGTTTCCGACATGCCTTTCTGTCGACAAGATAGAAAATGTGTCGCTAGATCTATTCAGACTTGGCGACAATAAAAGATGCGTGGACGGCAATGGCAATCTTCCACATTATGCCTTCTGCCTAGAAATATCAGGAGTTTATTCCTGATTACCCTATAAATCTGAGTATAAAACTTACTTTATTTTACAAATGAATTAAAAGGAAACAAACAACTTTGGGCACAAGTGGTAATCGAATCTGCGACTTCGGTGTCGGCATCTAGATAGATAGAGCCATGAAAGGAGTGCGCACTTTAAACCTTGCTTTCGAATATAATCTTTCATGCAAATATATTTCTCCTCCTAATATTTGGACATCTATGTCTCATCGTTGGCTATTGATTTAGTTACGGATTCCACTTTTGGTAGATTTTATAGGAGAGGCAAAAACTTCGTTCTGCGTCATATTCTACTGCAGTTGTAGTGAAAAAGATACAACATACGCTTTTTCTTGCTGCCTTTAAATTTGATTTTTAATCTTCCTGTTTCCTATTGGGTCCCTGGTGTTCTAAAATCGTGCGATATATGGATTGAACACGTGACTGTTTTGCTCGCATGATGTAATCACGTATTTATCGGCAAGTACGCTTTGATCAAAAGCAAATTAGATTGTTGTTAGGCTGCCGTACGTTGTATTCTTGTTTTCATCACTAGGTAAAACTTGCGTTTAATTTAAGCAGAGAGTGACATTGATTTATGTTCCACTAACAGTTTCATCAAAAGGAAAAAGGTACAAGGAGTAGGAAGAAACAAAAATCAATAAGAAATTAAATAGCAGAAAATTTAGAAGATGATGAAATTGAAGAAGCAAGAAGAAGAAGAAGGAGAAGAAGAAGAAGAAGAAGAAGAAGAGGAGAGAGAAGAAGAAGAAGAAGAAGAAGAAGAGAGAAGAAGAAGAAGAAGAAGAAGAAGAAGAAGAAGAAGAAGGAAGAAGAAGAAGAAGAAGAAGAAGAAGAAGAAGAAGAAGAAGAAGAAGAAGAAGAAGAAGAAGAAGAAGAAGAAGAAGAAGAAGAAGAAGAAGAAGAAGAAGAAGAAGAAGAAGAAGAAGAAGAAGAAGAAGAAGAAGAAGAGAAGAAGAAGAAGAAGAAGAAGAAGAAGAAGAAGAAGAAGAAGAAGAAGAAGAAGAAGAAGAAGAAGAAGAAGAAGAAAGAAGAAGAAGAAGAAGAAGAAGAAGAAGAAGAAGAAGAAGAAGAAGAAGAAGAAGAAGAAGAAGAAGAAGAAGAAGAAGAAGAAGAAGAAGAAGAAGAAGAAGAAGAAGAAGAAGAAGAAGAAGAAGAAGAAGAAGAAGAAGAAGAAGAAGAAGAAGAAGAAGAAGAAGAAGAAGAAGAAGAAGAAGAAGAAGAAGAAGAAGAAGAAGAAGAAGAAGAAGAAGAAGAAGAAGAAGAAGAAGAAGAAGAAGAAGAAGAAGAAGAAGAAGAAGAAGAAGAAGAAGAAGAAGAAGAAGAAGAAGAAGAAGAAGAAGAAGAAGAAGAAGAAGAAGAAGAAGAAGAAGAAGAAAGAAGAAGAAGAAGAAGAAGAAGAAGAAGAAGAAGAAGAAGAAGAAGAAGAAGAAGAAGAAGAAGAAGAAGAAGAAGAAGAAGAAGAAGAAGAAGAAGAAGAAGAAGACGAAGAAGAAGAAGAAGAAGAAGAAGAAGAAGAAGAAAGAAGAAGAAGAAGAAGAAGAAGAAGAAGAAGAAGAAGAAGAAGAAGAAGAAGAAGAAGAAGAAGAAGAAGAAGAAGAAGAAGAAGAAGAAGAAGAAGAAGAAGAAGAAGAAGAAGAAGAAGAAGAAGAAGAAGAAGAAGAAGAAGAAGAAGAAGAAGAAGAAGAAGAAGAAGAAGAAGAAGAAGAAGAAGAAGAAGAAGAAGAAGAAGAAGAAGAAGAAGAAGAAGAAGAAGAAGAAGAAGAAGAAGAAGAAGAAGAAGAAGAAGAAGAAGAAGAAGAAGAAGAAGAAGAAGAAGAAGAAGAAGAAGAAGAAGAAGAAGAAGAAGAAGAAGAAGAAGAAGAAGAAGAAGAAGAAGAAGAAGAAGAAGAAGAAGAAGAAGAAGAAGAAGAAGAAGAAGAAGAAGAAGAAGAAGAAGAAGAAGAAGAAGAAGAAGAAGAAGAAGAAGAAGAAGAAGAAGAAGAAGAACAAGAAGAAGAAGAAGAAGAAGAAGAAGAAGAAGAAGAAGAAGAAGAAGAAGAAGAAGAAGAAGTAATAAGAAGAAGATCGTTGCAAGAAGAAGAAGAAAATGTGTTGATTCAAAAATATTATGAGGTCCCTACTAAGAAGAGGTAGAAGAAGAAGAAGAAGATGAAGAAGAAGAAGAAGAAGATAGACATAAGAGAGAAGAAGAAGAAGAAGAAGAAGAAGAAGAAGAAGAAGAATGTTTTGAGAAGAAGAAGAAGAAGAAGAAGAAGAAAAAAGAAATTGATGCGTCTGTCAAAATGGGTTTGGTGTTATAAACGGTTTAAGAAGAAGAGAAGAAGAAATGGTATACCAGATATATGAAGAAGAAGAGCAGTTCAAGATTATGTCGTAAAAAGACAATCTCATTTTAAAGAAGTTAAGAAGAAGAAAAACAGAACAATTATTTTGAAGATATGTCAGGCTCCTAAATCCTCTGAAGAAGAAGAAGCAGAAGAAGAAGAAGAAGAAGAAGAAGAGCAGTAAGAAATGAAGAAAAGAAGAAGAAGAAATAATAAGAAGTCGCCACGAAGAAAGCTTCAAACTCAGTTAAAGGACTATTATGATATTTCACCACCCTGAGAGAAGATAGGTCTCTGACAGTGATAGAAGAAGAAGATTCCAGAAGCAAATCGGAGATGAAGAAGAAGAAGAAGAAGACATACTCTCGAGACAACCATCCACCACGTCTTCTTTTGTATGAGGTGCAACTCCTGTTGAAAAAGTTTGGATCTCTGTTGAAGAAGACAACCCAATCCAATGTGTGCTTGTCTGAGAAAAAGAAGAATATTGTTCTTGGACACATAGAAAGAAGAAGACTGATCGTATTGTCCTCACAATTTGATGCATCTGTAAATGAAACAATAATTGTGCTCAAAATAATGTGTCGTTCACAATCGCACGGTAGCATGTTCAGAAGAAGAGGTGTGAAGGACAAAGTGGAAGAAGACAACCACAATGAAGAAGAAGAGAAAACAAAAACGGAGACCCACAATAAAATGTGAAATTATTTCTTAGCATTTTAGCAGTTGTCATTTTTTCGTTCCAGATACGTCTTTCGTTATTTTAATAGATATACATGTTTGAAGAAGTCTATTTAAAGAATTTTTTGCCTGACCGTTTTCCCCGGACAACCAACACACGAATCCAATGTTAAAACAAGAAGAAGAAGAAGTAAGACAAAGTTTCCGGCTTTTCTGTCGAAAGCAAAATCAACTACAATGTAAATCTTCCACATTATGCCTTCTGCCTAGAATATCGAAAGCACAAATCAAATCTGAGTATAAAACTTAGAAATGAATTAAAAACAAACTGTGGTAATCGAATCTGAAGGCATCTATCGCCTAGCCAAAATGTAAAGAACTTGCAATAATACAAATCTTGTATGTCTATGTCTCATCGTTGGCTATTGATTTAGTTACCCACTTTTTGGTAGATTTTATAGGAGAGGCAAAAACTTCGTTCTGCGTCATATTCTACTGCAGTTAAAGAAAAAGATACAACATACGCTTTTCTTGCTGCCTTTCAAATTTGATTTTTAATCTTCCTGTTTCCTATTGGGTCCCTGGTGTTCTAAAATCGTGCGATATATGGATTGAATGGTTTTGTATAAAAATTTATCGGCAGCAGAAATTAGATTTATGCCGATTGTATTCTTGTTTTTCATAAGTAAAACTTGCGTCATTGTGATGACATTGATTTATGTTCCACTAACAGTTTCATCAAAGGAAAAAGGTACAAGGAGTAGGAAGAGTATAATAAGTTAAATAGCAGTTTATAAGGGGAAAATAGAGAACAGCAGGATAATCATCAAGAAAAGAAAGGCTGACAGAAAGAAAAAGGAGGACGCGAAAAAGTAGAAGAATAAGTCAAGAAGAAGAATAAGAAGAAGAAGAAGAAGAAGAAGAAGAAGAAGAAGAAGAAGAAGAAGAAGAAGAAGAAGAAGAAGAAGAAGAAGAAGAAGAAGAAGAAGAAAAAGAAGAAGAAAAGAAAGACAGAAAGAAGAAAGAAGAAGAAGATGAAAAAGAAAGAAGAAAGAAAGAAGAAGAAGAAGAAGAAAGAAAAGAAGAAGAAGAAGAAGAAGAAGAAGAAGAAGAAGAAGAAGAAGAAAGAAAAAGAAGAAGAAAAGAAGAAGAAGAAGAAAAGAGGAAGAAGAAGAAGAAGAAAGAAGAAGGAAAAAGAAGAAGAAGAAGCAACATATATATTTATATATATATGTTGTATAAAATAATGTATTCTGTGATGAAATATACTAGAACATAAAATATACTAGAACATAATGTTGTTATTATATTGTTTCACATATTATAAGATAGTAAAGCAAATTACAATGATAGAAAAGGTTACTATAATATAGTATAAAACATTACAAAGTAATGTAATACGATCTAAAAGAATCAAATGTTGAATAATTATAAATGTTGTGGGAAATAATAATATGATAAGATATACAATTTCCGTAATATCAACTATTATAATAGAACATAATATATTGCAACATAATATGAGGAAATAGAATATTGTGTTTTCTTAAAATATAATCGTATATAATAAAAATACATTTTCTATTATATCATAGTTATTAGTTCTCAATGTATCTTCATGAAATATAGTATGAATAACGAGTGGGAGAAAACAAAGAGATAGTCAGCAGTGTTGTTTTTATATGTATTATAGTTTGGGACAATTTTTTTTTTTTTACATTGTTTGTATATTTTGGGTTGTTCTCATCTGCTATTTTCATAAATTGATAAAAATCAAAACTTACCAATGAAACAAAAAATCTAATTCGATCAAATTTAAATATGGTATCAATTAACGTGTATACCAAATTCGAAATTTGGGAAAAAGAATCGGGGGTGGGGGGAATCCAAGATGGCCGTAGGTTCCATGGCAACCGGAAGCGTCAGGAAAAAAAAACAACGACATATTTCGGCTCAGTTTTACACCGCGCCCATTACACCTATACATAAGTTAAGTTAAATTGATAGGAACAAACGGGAAACAATTCCCTCAAGAACCCTCCCCCCTCCCCCCCCTCCACACCTCCTCGTTAAATTATGTCACATCTCATTGCATACAAAATAAGGAAAAATAAATTTGAAAACCCATTCGCCAACCTCTCAGAATTCCAATCCAATAACGGTGTAAGTTTTTACTTCAAAAGAAATGTAACAAAAGATCTCATTACTTTCACGTTCAATTAGAAGTCACCTGCCATGTCTTGTCTTCAGGAACTGAATTGAAAATGTAACTATTGTGGTTTTGCCTTTGGTTATAAATTCACATCACTAATGTTCTGTTATCAGAGAATGTGCGTGTACCCTTTTCACACAATATGGCGCGTGTTTGGTCGACGTTTCTCATGTGCGTAAAAACAGCTTTACTGTTTTTGAAAAACATTTTTTCTGTGATATTATGTGGACTGTCTGTCATTGGCAAAACCAAACACATCAAGTTCAGATTTTCAATTCTCTTTTCGGGTTTTTGTGCTGAACAGCCCAAGGTAAACAGAGACACATTAATTGCCCATATCTTATTCGGGGTATGTTCCGAGTGTACACGATATCTGGAAAATGGATTTTATTTTAAAGTGATAAAACAATCGGGTTGTTGTTTCTTACATTAGTTTTTTCTTTGTTATCGCTCGTTGTATGCATTGAGTTTTGGGGTTTGAGAGTGAGTGTGGCGTGGGCAAACAGGGAATGACGGAGGAAGACTGGTGTGCATATGTAGGGATTATGCCCATACAGATTCAGGCATTTTTTGTTCATTGCAAATTTCAACGTCTATCGGGCAATGACCCTAGAGCAATTTGAAAGAAAGTGGCTGGGCAAAAAGACGTATTTTTTGTTTGTTTTAGCACTCACTCAATCTATCAATCGGTCAATCAATCAATGAATGAATGAATGAATGAATCAATCAATCAATGTTTCAGTTTGATTGTGTCGGAATATGTCCCTAGTGTGAAAAACCCCCAAACCATTAGCACTCATTCACCCTCATTATAGACCGCTTGCTGTTAGGGGCTCGTTGACCCACCACTGTCATTGACCGGAAATCATGACGTCAGAAAGCGAAAAAGGGGGGGTTAGAAAGCGGGGAGGGTTTTTAATTTAGAAATATAACAACGCGTGGTGAGACGTTGATTCTGATTTATAATATTACTATCATTTGAATTCAGCGTCCCAGAATGTCCGCGGACACGCATGGGATTGAAGCCAATAATGTATAAATAGTTTACAATTGTAGCTCCAAATACAACGTCGAATTTTTGCAATGGTGGATGTGGTACTACTAAAATATCATACATAATATAATACAGGCTTGCTAGTAGTAGTAGTAGTAGTAGTAGTAGTAGTAGTAGTAGTAGTAGTAGTAGTAGTAGTAGTAGTAGTAGTAGTAGTAGTAGTAGTAGTAGTAGTTGTAGTAGTGATATTCGTAGTGATAGTAGTAGTAAAAACAGCAACAGCAGCAGCAGCAGCATCTGCATGAGCATCATCAGCAGCAGTAGATATCTATGGTGGTGTTGGAGAGAAGGAGAGAGCTTGATCTCGCGATGCAAACTCTCTGGCACATAATATCACGCTGACTCAAGACCTTTTCTTCAATTGCTTGCAACTGTTCTCCTTGATGTGCGTGCTCGCACACACGCACTGCTTGGCGTGGGGGGGGGGGGGGCATTGCTGATGATACAACTTAAACTTCATACCAATCATTCGATGGGAATAGGAATAATACTAGCATCCTCTTATGCAATGACTATGGGCATGCTCAACAGTCACATAACACGTGGACACAGCCATCAAAAAGAAGTTTTGCAATTGAAAAATATCTGCGTACACCAATTCACAACAACAGCAAAAACACCCCCCAAAAACCCACTTTTCTTGTCTACCGTTCAAACTTGTGCACACCTTGCACACGATTGGTACTTATTTCAGCAAGGTTTGCGCTACACCCCTCATTTGCACACACAGACTAAACAAACACTGGCCATGAAGCGTACTCTAATAATTGTTAGGCTCGTTATCTTTGTGATAACATACACGATGATATATTTATTATTGTGTATCGATGTTGACTTATTTTCCTATACTTTACGTCTAAACTGAAGTAGTTCTTTTAAAATCTATGTTAAAAGTCTTTACACATTTTTGAAATCTTTGTTAAAAGTCTATACACATTTTTTGAAATCTTTGTTAAAAGTCTATACACATTTTTAAAATCTATCTTTTTTAAAATGTCTACACATTTTTAAAATCTATCTAAATCTATACAATATCTTAAAAGTCTATACAAATTTTTAAAATCTATCTTAAAAGTCTATACATTTTTAAAATCTATCTTAAAAGTCTATACACATTTTTAAAATCTATCTTAAAAGCCTATACTTTTTAAAATCTATCTTAAATGTCTATACACATTTTTAAAATCTATCTTAAATGTCTATACACATTTTTAAAATCTGTGTTAAAAGTCTATACACATTTTCGAAATCTATATTAAAAGTCTATACACATTTTTTACCGAATCTATACTTTTAAAATCTATGTCTATACACATTTTTTCAAATCTATGTTAAAAGTCTATACACATTTTTAAAATCTATCTTAAATGTCTATACACATTTTTGTTGTTAAATCTATAAAAAATCTATACATACACATTTTTGAAATCTATGTTAAAATCTATCTTAAAAATGTCTATACACATTTTTGAAATCTATGTTAAAAGTCTATACACATTTTTTAAATCTATGTTAAAAGTCTATACACATTTTTTAAATCTATGTTAAAAGTCTATACATTTTTGAAATCTATGTTAAATCTCAAACAATGACGAAATAAAAAGTCTGAATAATTACAGTTGCATCTAACTACGTTTGCGTTCCTGGGAGTTGTCTCTTATTGGTTATTTAAATATATGTGATCCATGTAATATATGTCACATCATATTATTTAAGATATGTGATCCATGTAATATATGTCACATCATATTATTTAAATCTCAGATCCATGTAATATATGTCAAATCATATTATTTAAGATATGTGATCCATGTAATATATGTCACATCATATTATTTAAGATATTTGTGATCCATGTAATATATGTCACATCATATTATTTAAGATATGTGATCCATATTATTTAAGATATGTGATCCATGTAATATATGTCACATCATATTATTTAAGATATGTGATCCATGTAATATATGTCACATCATATTATTTAAGATATGTGATCCATGTAATATATGTCACATCATATTATTTAAGATATGTGATCCATGTAATATATGTCACATCATATTATTTAAGATATGTGATCTATGTAATATATGTCACATCATATTATTTAAGATATGTGATCCATGTAATATATGTCACATCATATTATTTAAGATATGTGATCCATGTAATATATGTCACATCATATTATTTAAGATATGTGATCCATGTTATATATGTCACATCATATTATTTAAATATATGTGATCTATGTAATATATGTCACATCATATTATTTAAGATATGTGATCCATGTAATTTATGTCACATCATATTATTTAAGATATGTGATCCATGTAATTTATGTCACATCATATTATTTACAAAAAGGATAATTTATATAGTGTTTATAAAATGTAATGAAATTGTGGGTAAAACATTTTTTTTTAAAGGACGAATAAAGGTTATATTATCTTGTCAGATCTTAATGTAACGTCCTTACACACAATTGAGCAAAGGAGAATCAGGCGTAAAGTCAGGATTTCTCTGGTAGCACTCAAATTTGAGAAAATGCCAGCGTGCACAACTTACAATATTTCCGCCCCCCCCGCCCCCGCCCGGCTATGATGTGGTAGTTTGCCATTGCTGTCTTGGCATAGGGAATGATGTGGTAGTTTGCCATTGCTGTCTTGGCATAGGGAATGATGTGGTAGTTTGCCATTGCTGTCTTGGCATAGGGAATGATGTGCCATTGCTGTCTTGGCATAGGGAATGATGTGTGGTAGTTTGCCATTGCTGTCTTGGCATAGGGAATGGTGTGGTAGTTTGCCATTGCTGTCTTGGCATAGGGAATGATGTGGTAGTTTGCCATTGCTGTCTTGGCATAGGGAATGATGTGGTAGTTTGCCATTGCTGTCTTGGCATAGGGAATGATGTGGTAGTTTGCCATTGCTGTCTTGGCATAGGGTATGATGTGGTAGTTTGCCATTGCTGTCTTGGCATAGGAATGATGTGGTAGTTTGCCATTGCTGTCTTGGCATAGGGAATGATGTGGTAGTTTGCCATTGCTGTCTTGGCATAGGGTATGATGTGGTAGTTTGCCATTGCTGTCTTGGCATAGGGTTGATGCCATTGCTGTCTTGGCATAGGGAATGATGGAGTTTGCCATTGCTGTCTTGGCATAGGTGGTGTGGTAGTTTACCTGTCTTGGCATTATGATGTGGTAGTTTGCCATTGTGTCTTGGCAAGGGTAATGTGCGTGCACAACTGTCTTGGCATAGGGAATTGTGGGTAGTTTGCCATTGCTGTCTTGGCATAGGGAATGGTGTGGTAGTTTGCCATTGCTGTCTTGGCATAGGGTATGATGTGTGTCCATGCCATTGCTGTCTTGGCATAGGGTATGATGTGGTAGTTTGCCATTGCTGTCTTGGCCATTGCTGTCTTGGCATATGATGTGGTAGTTTGCCATTGCTGTCTTGGCATAGGGAATGATGTGGTAGTTTGCCATTGCTGTCTTGGCATAGGGAATGGTGTGGTAGTTTGCCATTGCTGTCTTGGCATAGGGAATGGTGTGGTAGTTTGCCATTGCTGGCATCTGCCATTGCTTTCTTGGCATAGGGAATGATGTGGTAGTTTGCCATTGCTGTCTTGGCATAGGGAATGATGTGGTAGTTTGCCATTGCTTTCTTGGCATAGGGAATGATGTGGTAGTTTGCCATTGCTGTCTTGGCATAGGGAATGATGTGGTAGTTTGCCATTGCTGTCTTGGCATAGGGAATGATGTGGTAGTTTGCCATTGCTGTCTTTGGCATAGGGAATGATGTGGTAGTTTGCCATTGCTGTCTTGGCATAGGGAATGATGTGGTAGTTTGCCATTGCTGTCTTGGCATAGGGAATGGTGTGGTAGTTTGCCATTGCTGTCTTGGCATAGGGAATGATGTTTTTGCCATTGCTGTCTTGGCATAATGGTGTGGTAATTTGCCATTGCTTTCTTGGCATAGGGCATTTGGTAGTTTGCCATTGCTGTCTTGGCATAGGGAATGGTGTGGTAGTTTGCCATTGCTTTCTTGGCATAGGGCATGGTGTGGTAGTTTGCCATTGCTGTCTTGGCATAGGGCATGGTGTAGTAGTTTGCCATTGCTTTCTTGGCATAGGGCATTGTGTAGTAGTGTGTCATTGCTTTCTTGACACAGGGCATGGTGTGGTAGTTTGCCATTGCTTTCTTGGCATAGGGCATTGTGTAGTAGTTTGTCATTGCTTTCTTGGCATAGGGCATTGTGTCGTAGTTTGCCATTGCTTTCTTGGCATAACGCATGGTGTAGTAGTTTGCCATTGCTTTCTTGACACAGGACAGGTTAGATAGTTTGCCATTGCCTTCTTGACACAGGACAAGGTTAGATAGTTTGCCATTGCTTTCTTGACACAGGACAAGGTTAGATAGTTTGCCATTGCTTTCTTGACACAGGACAAGGTTAGATAGTTTGCCATTGCTTTCTTGACACAGGACAAGGTTAGATAGTTTGCCATTGCTTTCCATGCCGCCTTTACTTTCTTTTGAATATACCTAGCTATCTAGTTTGCTCCTTGGTCGATAGGAGGGCCAAACAAATTTGCTCGGTAGTAGCACACAAACAACAAACAAAACAAAATATGCATTAACAATTTCTTAAGCACGTCTGTCTGAGGGAAAAAAAAGTTTATTTACAGCATTTTGAAAGTAATATAAATGTTAACTTTATGTAATGAACGTTATTGTCTACGTGTAAGTAAACGACCTTGTCAATGTCAATCATACAGTATGAATAATATTACATATATATGTATACTGTCATGTAAAGCTGAACATATGTCGATTTTACCGCTTGAAACTCAAGAACCAGCGCATCCACAACCTTCACGCTTTGCACGTAGATTTCGAATAGCCTGTTTAACAAATAAACTCTTCGATCAGTCAGTATTTTATTTAGTTGGAAAAGGATAAAGCACTATAGTAAAAGATGTTGAAGATACGAAAGATGGGAAAGAAATATGTAAATCAATGTTGGTTTTCTTCACATGATCCACTTATTGTTAACGGTAACTCACAAAAAAAAGTTTTACGTAACTGGACAATCAATCAGCTAAATGAAAATGTCTCCAAGCCCAATAATGTTATCGTATTCCTCTAGATGGAAATGTCCAATCCCAAGGTTATGTCCATCCCTCAGGCATAAATATGTCCATCCCTCGGGCATAAATATGTCCATCTCTTAGGCATAAATATGTCCATCCCTCAGGCATAAACATGTCCATCCCTCAGGCATAAACATGTCCATCCCTCAGGCATAAATATGTCCATCCCTCAGGCATAAATATGTCCATCCCTCAGGCATAAATATGTCCATCCCTCAGGCATAAATATGTCCATCCCTCAGGCATAAACATGTCCATCCCTCAGGCATAAATATGTCCATCCCTTAGGCATAAACATGTCCATCCCTCAGGCATAAACATGTCCATCCCTCAGGCATAAATATGTCCATCCCTCATGCATAAATATGTCCATCCCTCAGGCATAAATATGTCCATCCCTCAGGCATAAATATGTCCATCCCTCAGGCATAAATATGTCCATCCCTCAGGCATAAACATGTCCATCCCTCAGGGCATAAATATGTCCATCGCTCAGGCATAAATATGTCCATCCCTCAGGCATAAACATGTCCATCCCTCAGGCATAAACATGTCCATCCCTTAGGGCATAAACATGTCCATCCCTCAGGCATAAATATGTCCATCCCTCAGGCATAAATATGTCCATCCCTCAGGCATAAACATGTCCATCCCTTAGACATAAACATGTCCATCGCTCAGGCAAAAATATGTCCATCGCTCAGGTAGAAACATGTCTATCGTGCATGTAAACATAGTCAAGCTCACTGACGTTATCTCCTTTCCATAGACAAAATTGTTCAAGCCCAACGATGTTATATTCATCCCTAGGCAGGTGCAATGATGGCAAGTCAATCACTCAGGTAAACTAGCCAAGTCCAATAATGTTATGTCCATCTCCTACAGTAGACATATCCAAACCCAGATATATTATGTAAATCATTCAAGTAGAAAGATCAAAGCCCAATAATGTTATGTCGAACCACCTCAGGTAAACATATCTCAAGCCAATGACGTTATGTTCATCACTCAAGTAGAAATACCCAAGCCATTTATGGTATGTCCATCCCTCAGCCCAATGACGCTATGTTCATACCTCAAATAGAAATATCCAAGCCCAATGATGCTATGTCCAATCCCTCAGTTAGAAATAGTCAACCCAATACTGTTATGTTCATCTATCAGATGAAAGTATATACGGCTAATGAATATGTTATGTCCATTTTTTCAAATAGAATTATTCAAGCCAAATGATGTTATGTCCATCCCTTAAGTAGAATTATCCAAGCCCGATGATGTTATGTTCATCCATAGGTAGAAATGTATAAATCCAATGATGTTATGTCCATCTCTCATGTAGAAATATACGGCCGATGATATGTCCATATAAATACCCCTGCCCAATGATGTTAGGTCCATCCCTCAAGTAAAATATCCTAGCCTAATGATGTTATGTCATGTATTTTTCAAATAATAACATCCAAGCCGAATTATGTTACGGCCATCCCTGAGATAGAAATATATACGCCCAATGATGTTATATAAATCATTCAGGTGAAAATATCAAAGCCTAATGAAATTATTTCCATCACATCCCACAGGTAGACATATCAATACTGATGTTATGTCAATCCCTCACGAAATACCCAAGCCCAATGACGTTATGTCCATGACACAGTCAGAAATACCCAAGCCAAATGACGTTATGTTCATCCCTCAAGTAGAAATATCCAAGCCCAATGATGTTATGTATATCACTCAGGTAGAAATATCAAGCCCAATGATGTTATGTCCATGACTCAAGTAAAATACCCAAGCCCAATGATGTTATATCCATCTCTCAAGTACAAATACCAAAGCCCAAGGATGTTATGTCCAAGTAAGCGATTGCAATCATTCAGAAGAGAAGAAATTAATTATATACTGGCACCGACTGGAGCATCTCACAACGTTGTTTTCGCTGACGTCTCGGAAGGATAATCATGTTACATTACCACGCCGTTTTGAAGTAGGTTTTCGCCTAATCAGGGAGCCACCCCTTTTTTTTTGTTTCACTGGGTTTCATGTAATCAGGAGGACGGCGGGGGGGGGAATCCCCCTAACCCCTAAGGCTTATTTTTCATCTTCCTTTCCATTCTTGTTTTTTAATTGGTGGAAATAGCGAGAGTTCATGTCTGGCCAACCTTTTCTGGTTCAAACAGGACATACATCCCATCTTTAGGAGTGTCACCATACCTGGAGCAGTACCAATATAGTGAAATAATAGATCTATGTCAATACAAAAATAGTTTTTAAATCAGCCACAATTATTTCAGTTGATCCCAAGCCCAATAAATACAAAAAAGGGAATGTTTTTGTTGATTCTGTATATACCTGCTATTTGAACTTTTATTCCAAGCCCCTATAAAGTGACTGACATCGAGATTTATGCTATATAACTGCAAGCAAGGTTATGTTTGTTCCAGACAAATGTGTTAACTAATATGAGGTTGTGTCTATTAAAAACTTAACAAACTTTATTGATCTACATTTTGTTGTTGTCAGACCTAATCTTGAACTGCTTTGCAATTGATGAAGGATTTGTATAGGTCAACCTTTTTCTTTAACTACATGAAGATTCATATCAGAAGGGAAGCATTGATTGCAAAACATTCATAGTCTATTGCCATTTTCTTGATTGAAGGGGAGCCATGCTTGTTTAACATAATCCGGAACATAACGACATAGCGTTTAAGGCTGTCAGAGTAGGCTCCGAAACCACAAAAAGGAACAATCTGAAATGTCACAAGTGGTTTTGGCTATCATCAGTTTGTGTCCTAGGCATACAATCATTCGAATTAGTGTTTTCTTTCATCATGTTGTATTTGCACATGATGCCTTGTTTTTGGTAAAATCTGTTTCCGACAATCAGTCATAGATTCGATATTCACTTTAGACATCCGACACCAAAATGCCTCTGGATGGATCACCCAATCCGTTCAGGGATTGAAATATCTTCCCTGGCACTCTAGATGTCATCAATATTTCACTTTGTACGGACATTTTTTAGTACCACAATGGCAAGTTTTAATAATCTACTCTAGGAGAGGACTTCCAAACTGACTAATCGGTGTGAAAAAACTAAAGCGGGTTAGCTCTAGTTAGATCTGATTGACTCTGAATTGACCCGAGGAGGTTTTTCAAAGTCTACAATTCTAAATATATGTCTAGATCTAGGGCTAGGTTATATAAACAATAAACAAAATTGTGCCTAGATCTAGAGCTAGATCTCAAGATCTAGAATCTAACTAGATTTGAGACTTCAAGATTTGTTAAATAATCTAGATTTACCTCTAGATCTACATCGGATGCAGATTCCAGATCTAGCTCTAGCTTTTGTTTTAGATTCTTAGTTCTATTTCTAGAATATAGATCTACATCTAGAACTAGATCTAGAGCTAGAGTTAGATCTATTTAGAAAACGTTTTGAAGAAGATCTATCTAGACG
The DNA here is from genome assembly GCA_037039925.1 of Doris montereyensis. Classification (NCBI taxonomy): domain Eukaryota; kingdom Metazoa; phylum Mollusca; class Gastropoda; order Nudibranchia; family Dorididae; genus Doris; species Doris montereyensis. Next base: position 6,391 of record JAXRKP010001946.1, on the reverse strand, counting down.
AGAGAATCTAAATCTCCCCCAACACTCTAGATATAATCATTGTTTTAGATTCTACGGAGACTTATTCAGTGTCACAATGTTAAGTTTAAACAGTCTAATCTAGGAGAGGTGTTCCGAACTGAGTAACCAGTGTGAGAACCTACACATTTTGTATCGATTTAATGAAAGTTGGCGAGCTCTAGCTAGATCTATATCTGATTGACTTCGAATTGACGAGATTTTTCAAGGTCTAGGATTCTAAATGTAAATCTAGATTTAGACAATTTTATAGGCTAAACAATTATTTATATGCCTTGATGTAGAGCTAGATCTTTAGAACTAGAATGTAACTAGATTTGAGACTACGCATTTTTATATAATTTTGATTTAGCTCTACATCTACATCAGATGTAGATGTTAGATTTAGCTCTAACGTTATTTAAGATCATCAGGTCTAGGTCTAGCTCTAGATCTATTTAGAATGCATTACAAAGAGGATCTATTTGGACGAGAAAATCTAGCTCTAGATCAAAATAATTGATCTCTTATGATTAGACAGATTTAGATAACCTCTAAATCTAGATCTAGCTCTAGAAATCTAATGAAAGCCTAGGTACAGTGGTGTCCGCCCAAGAACCCGGTCCTCAGGAGACAGACAAGGGGTTCTTAGGCAGATTGGGTTCTAAGGTGAACTCCAACATGCTTGTATCCTATAATGTCTTACTTAGAGTCGGTGGCCAGAGGTGGCATAAAACCCATTCGCATGTCTATTCTTATCTGTTTCATTAAGTCAACATAATATTATTTAAAAAACTCAGTTTAAGAAAGTGCTATTTCGTCCCGTATATATGCCATATGCAGTATTAATAGTGTGAGAATCTAAAATGGATATTTGCGAGGGCACACAAAAAATGCCGAGGCGTATACATATTCAATGGCATTTAACTTCATTGTAGTTTTTTTCAAACTTAGTGAAACAACCCATGTGTCTTGAGTCTCTCCAATCACGAAGGGATGTTTAAAACACACAGTTACATCGATAATTTAATTAATAATCACTTTGTTCGATCTGAAATGATCGGATATGATTGGAACTGGCAAGAGAAACCAAGAGGACACTGCAAAGACTTGTTGGTACCACCGTGTGGGACTACTTTCTTCATCCCGTATCATACGATATGGTACTGTCCCTCACTAACACAAGTGGCTGAAGCTGGCAATCCAATCAACTTTGAAACACAGTTGAGAGTTGGTCATTTTGGATAGCTGAATAAAACTCTCATGTTACTAACCGTTGTGAAATTTAATTACTACGAGTATTATTCTGTACTATTTCGGATGTTCTATAACAATACTAATAATTATCAGGACTATTATTTCTGATATAATATTTATTATAGATAATATCTTATTATTTTACTATAAATATGATTATGAGATTTAGTATCATTATGATTATGGTTATAATTATGATTCTGATTCTGGTTATGATATGATATTATTATTATTATGGTTATTGGTGTCGTTCTTGTTATATTATCATTATTATTATTATTATTATTATTATTATTATTATTATTATTATTATTATTATTATTATTATTATTATTATTATTAATTTTATCATTATCACTAGTTAATTTGTTCATCCAATTTTTTATTTATGTTTTGGTAATTTGTTGTTTACGTCGTCAGGTTGAACACCAAATTGTAATGCTTGACACAGTATTGGATTCCACTATTACAATATTTTTGCAACAATTACAAACCCTATGTAGGTATGAGGAGTCAAAAGATGATAATAATAAAAACATTTTGTTTTAAAACAAACGAAAAAAAAACCCAATTCGTTGACTGGATTCAAACCCAATTCCATTCCTAATGCATCGCCCCCGACCGTGTTACACTGAACCTTCGGCCATCGCCATTGATCCCAGTGAAATGTAACAAATCATGGGATTAGAGTGACTGCCAATGTGAATCTGTTGTTTTGATTTTCCGGTCTTCCATTAACGATGACTTTATAATTATTACCTCTAGATAGGAATTAAAATTGGAAATCTTTTGTTCGATGATGTTTCAATGAATATATTTATACTGTATTCTGCGAATAGAATCTAGGTCTAGATCTAGAACTATGGGGATCTGACACTGGAGCCTTTTGTCAATCATGAATAAATTAAAGGCGCGCTAGAAAGAGGCTGAAAAGGATCACATTTTTCATCGCATTGTAAATTTTGGAATTTTAAAATGTCATGTTACAAACAGGATAGTTTGCGTTCACTGCACTATAACATTTCGCAACTATCGAATATAGAATGCGAAGGAGCCACAGTGGAGGGAAGCCAAAGGCGAAATATGACAATAAGTGACAACTCCACTAATAAAGACAAAACAAACACGTGACGTTTCGGGTATAACCCTTCGTCAGACAACACACGGAGAAATATATAGAATCTAGATCTAGATCTAAGTATTTCCTCCGGCATCACACAATGTGATATCAGAAGAAAAACAGAAAAGGAGGAAGAAAGAAAGAAAAAGACGGTGAAGTTAGAAATGTAAGTAGAAGGGGTGAAAAGAATATATAGGCGCGATAATGGAAGGTTCAGATCTAGAATGAAATAAAAATATGAAAATAAGTAAGTTATAAAAGGTGAGAAGGAGATAAAGAGAATGAGAGTGAGATATATATTCTTCACACTCTCTTCTACTTACATTTCTTATCATCACCATCCTTTTCTTTCTTTCTTTCTCCTTTCTGTTTTTCTTCTGATATCACATTGTGTGATGTCTGAGGTAGTGCTTAGATCTAGATCTAGATTCTAAATATTTCTTGTTTGTTGTTTGACGAAGGGTTATACACGAAATGTCACGTGTTTGTTTTGTCTTTATTAGTGGAGTTGTCACTTATTGTCATATTTAGTTAAATATATTTTGGCAATTTGTAAACCCCTACCTAGATCTGTAGTCTTCGGCAAAAAAAAAAGAAAAGAATTGGATATAGGATGGACACGTGTGGGCCCGGTTGGTGGCGGCCACATTATGTCGTTCTCCATATTTCCTGTGTTTTTTCTGGATTTATTCTTCATTACATTTTGTGATTTCTGTTCTGTAAGGTATTTGTTGTATTTAGATCAAGGTAGGATCCTTATTTTATCGTTTGGTACTTTCGTTCTTTCCATAATTCTAATTTTCAATTGCTGTATATTCAGACATACTGGTATCTGAAGGTCCATTTTGGTTTTTTTCAACACTGTACTGAGTTTGAACTCACTTTCGTTCTCAGCGTGAAGAGTTAGTGTGTAGTTCTACATTGTTACTGACCTGTGGTCTGTTCTCTTCAGTCTGTATTTTGTTTTGTTTTTCTTATTTCATCAGTCCAGTTAAATTTGTTCCGTTGTGTGTTTGTCTCCCTTCTCCCTTTGTGACTTTTCTTCATCAAGCCCTTTTTGTTTTTGTTTTACTGAACGTGTCTGATAACATTTCGCTCTCTCTTTTATATATTTTTTTATATAATTTCATATTCTTTTCCAGTACATTAGTAAGAGCGAGCTTCTTTCTGTATCAAACATCTTTCGATTCCATCCTATATTTTCTTTCGTCATTTCTTATCGTTTTACACATTTGTTTTTTTTACTCTGACTCTTGGCATACAATGGCGTCGAATTTTTTTTTGTGGGTGCAACAACTTCCGCCTTGCCACCTCTTTGTTTTAAAGCTCGAGACCTTCCATTTTCTGAGCCTGTCTCTATTTTGAGGTGTGTGTCTCGGCTGACAAAGCGGCAGATTCGGGATGCACGTTGGGGGCCCAAATAATAGGTGGGCTTTGGCGCATCTATTCTAAAAAAGGTGACGTTAGGGCCAGAATACTAGCCAGTGGACTAGCTATTCGAGGTATCAGAATTGTTTTATCAATGCAAAACCCTTATCTTTCAAGAGATGGGTTCGGGAATGAAATTCCCGCAACCAAATGAATCGTGAGCGATATTCCCATACCGTTCGTGAATCACGAAATCGAACGAATAGTCACCAAGGCAGGGCTTAATTTAAGGTCGAAATTGCAAAATAAAGAGGGTCTGGGATCCGTCTGGCAATCTGACGGCTTGGTTGACGACCCGCCGCTTTGTATGGATTGAGCTACCCAAAGACCCCCTGCCGGAAAGAGTGGAAATGGGACCTTTTCAAGCCAGCGTGCATTATAAAGTGAGACATACGAGAAAATCATGCAAGAAGTGTCTAAAGAGTGGGCATCTCTACAGCAACTGTCCCAAAGAGCAAGTCTGCCTCATATGCAAAAAGGCAGGACACGTAAAAAAGACTGTCCTGCTCAACACAAAGAAAATGATGCAGAGATAGATATTGCCAAAAAAGACTGTCCTGCTCAACACAAAGAAAATGATGCAGAGATAGATATTGCCAAAAAAACTGTCCTCAACACAAAGAAAATGATGCAGAGATAGTTATTGCAAAAAGACTGTCCTGTCAACACAAAGAAAATGATGCAGAGATAGATATTGCCGAAAAAAGACTCTGCTCAACACAAAGAAAATGATGCAGAGATAGATATTGCTCAAAAAAGACTGTCCTGTCAACACAAAGAAAATGATGCAGAGATAGATATTGCCGAAAAAGACTGTCCTGTCAACACAAAGAAAATGATGCAGAGATAGATATTGCCGAAAAAAGACTGTCCTGTCAACACAAAGAAAATGATGCAGAGATAGATATTGCCGAAAAACGACCACAGGGGAGTATTAGATTATTGGCTAATATACAATTTGCTACCAAAGATAGACTTCGACACGAAGCTGTGATGATAAACCCTACGCAAATCCTTTTTAGAGGTGAACTAGTTGGAGACATTGGAAGAAGGGATTCCTAAAACTGATTAAAGGAACCGAAAGATCATACAGAAAACCTGTGGCTCCGAAGGTTTGACGCTCATATCACAAAAAAACATTGACGTTTAAGAAGATGCGTTGAGATTAAAGAAATAAAATTGAGAGCATTGCAGTGGAAAATACTGAACAATATTTATCCAACAAATATTTTACTACACAAAATGGGAATTCGCGATTACTAACATTGTTCGTTTTGCTCAGAAATGGATTATACAGAACATTTCTTTGTAGACTGCTCGGAAACAATAAATCTATGGAAGACCATTGAAGATAGACTTTCTATGAAATTAGGTAAACGAATTGTTCTAGAAAAGAAGGGCATATTACTTGGATTAACACTTGTAAGGGAGTTTGCAAAACAGTAATTCAGGAGATAAATAGAATATTATCGGTAGCTAAAATGGCAGTGTCAAAGTACAAATATGGAGAAGGGGGAAATCTGTTTGAAATATTCAATTTTAAAACAAAATTAAGAAACAATGATATTTAACCTAACATTTTCGTCAGGTACTTTTTCCTTCTGTTTTTCATTTTTCGTTTAAAAATAGGTTGAGGGATGGGGGGGTGGTAGGGGTGGTTGTTTTTCGGAAGTTTTGTCTCGGGTATTTCACTTTATTTTATTCTATTGTGTCTTTATATTCTTTTAATGTTGTCTTGTTTTTTTGTTTTCATTTTTAAAGCGGGTTTTTGTTTTGAAAAAATGAATTTAATAAAACAAGGAGAAAAAAAAAAAAAGGAAAAGCAACGATGAATGAAAGAGCAACAGACTGCAGAGGCTAACCCAAAATGAACATTAATCTATTTAATCACTGAACTAAGTTCATTTAACAGTCAAAATTTCTACAAGTAAGACTATCATTATAATCATCTCATATACTAATTAAAAAAAAGAGAAAAAGAAAAAGAAAGAAAAGAAAAAGAAAAAGAAAAGAAGAACAAATATTAGGGCAGTGGTTGTGGTGATAGAGGACGATATTAATACTAGCAAATAAAGGTGGTGTATATAGTAAAATGATAGTTGTGGTAGCGTTAGCAAACAGTCGTTTCATTAATTAAAATATGCAGCATGGGTTAGGGGGGGGAGATGAGGAACATTTAATAAGAACAATTAGGATTACGTATGATAATATTTTAATGTCTAGATTTGTATTGCAAAAAAAACAACACAAAAAAAAATATAATCAAACAAAAAAAAAACACGAGAAGCAAACTATGGATATATTGAAACCAAATACAATTTTGTGACAATATACGAAAACGCAAAATGTGCGCCATTTTGAAAGCAAAGAAACAATCTAAGGCGACACCCCAGCTTCCGGAACCTACAATATGTAGATGACGCTTGATACCGGGACTCTAATCTACCCAGAGACACAGTGCACAGGAAGCGTTATTTCAGTACAGAGCCGTACTGAACTATATATCCCTCTAAGAAAGAGAGACAAAATCCCCACCAAAAAGAAACAAAACCACAACAACAAAAACAACAACAACAAAAATAAAACAAA
>JAXRKP010001945.1:50000-81392 GCA_037039925.1 Doris montereyensis | reverse complement strand
ATGTACGAACTGAACCATTCCAGAGCAGTGCCTTTGATGCCAAAAGATAACTCTAAACGTTTAAGAAGAATGCCATGATCTATAGTGTCAAATGCAGCAGATAGGTCTAACAAGGCTAAAATGGATAGTTCTCCTTTATCGGTCGAATTCCGTAAATCAGATTGTACTTTCAGAAGTGCTGTCTCTGTGCTGTGCTTTCTTCTATAAGCAGACTGATAGGTTCCTTTTCAAGAAGTTTTCATCTAAGTGTTGGTCGATTTTGGCTCCAAAACAGCTTTTTCTAATATTTTGGAAAGAAATGGTAGGTTGGACACTGGTCTGTAATTTTTCAGATCGTTTTGATCCAAGGTTGTTCTTTTTTAATAAAGGTCTAACTATGGCCTCCTTAAAACTAGGGACAACAATTCCATTTTTTGAAGTGACTGGTTGATAATATTGGTAATATGAGGCAAGGTGATATCAAGGCAGCTAAGAAACAGATTTACTGGCAGTTTCAAGTTCACACAATTGTTTAGTAGATTTCATGATTGTAGATTTAGTGCAAAATCTTCAATGTTTACAGGTTTATATGTGTCAAGGAATTACCGTCAAATACGTAATACCTGATCAGAGTTTGTGGCATCTAATATTTTCTCGTATCCTTTTAATCTTATCGATGAAAAAATGATTGAAAGCTTCAGGTAATTCACTCACCGGATGTTAGTTGGTAAGGACTGTAATTATTTTTTACCCAAAAGGTCATTGCAGATTGAATAGAGGTTTGAACTTGATTCACTGTCTTGTATCTGACATGAAATGAATTGATTTTTCTGACATGAATAACATTAGCATAGACCACTAAATGTTGCAAGTCGTGGTTTAAAATTTTTTATTAGAACAGTCGATCCAGTTTTTTTCCCTGCAGCTGCGGCTTTTCCGTATTCGTTTGTTATCGGAGCTGCGTTCAGAACCTCCAGCGTTGATTGCCTGGCGCTGACTAGCTTAAGGGCGAACAGGAAAGCTAGGAAGGGAAGGAAGTAGAGAATTGTTCGGAGGAAGCTATGCAAAGTCATTTGATGTGATTCCCGCAGATCCCAGATGGAAATGAATTTGGTGAGACGCAGCCGGAAGTTGATCCCCTGGGAAAGGAATTGAAGAGAAGAGGATCTTTTTTCTCGTTGTCTTGGGTTTGTCTACCCAGATTTTGAATGAAATGGGAATCATGGGGCGATGTTAACATTCGACATTTATAATTCATTTTGATAGGGCCGCTTCTTGTAAACGTCACAGAATGTTGATATAGATCTGCCCACTTGACCTCTTTTTTTTTTATCGTCCGTCTCCGATGGGACTAGGTGTCGATCCACATACCTGGGAAAGAAAGAGGAGGTGGGGAGGAGGAGGTAGATTGTGCTCGACAAAACGTGAGAAAATAATTCATATGTTGGCGGGCTCGAACCCACTACCTTTTGGTTGAGGGGCCGAAGAAGAAGACTACCGAGTCCCCAGAAGAAGAAAAAAATAACCTTGAAAAGTTAAATGAAGAAAAAGATAAATAATTTTTAAAGGCATTTATTAATGTCAATTGGGAACAAACAACTTTGGTTATCAAACGTAGTTTTGTTTTAAACACTCTATTTGGGTTTCACAACTTATCATTGTTGTTGTTGTTCATGTTGATGATAGCGATACAAATGTAAAAAAAATCATCTTTGTTCTATATACACGTTCCAATTAAGTGAAATAGTTCCATTCCAAAATGTTGTTATTATTACAGTTATAAATCCCCATAATTTCTGAATATGATCCATGCATAAAATACGTTTACTCCGGAATGTATGGAGATAACAAATCTGTATAATAATATGTATGTAATACATTTACACCAGTAGTCAATGATGATAAATGCATGCAATCTCGTAATTATCCCCATAAAGTATACATTTACTCCAGACCCAGGAGATAACAAATCTCCATCCTCATGTAAAATTTCAATGTCCATGTAGGATCTATTGAGAAGAGCCATGTATTCCCATGTATGACTCACATTAGAGTCGTATGCGCGCACTATTTATTTTATGAAACAAAGCAAAAAATTACACAAGGAAAATAAATCAATTAACTGTTTTTAATTTTTCCAAAATCCTGGGGCCTCCTATAACACAAGCGGACGAACAGACGACAAGGTGGTCATTGATTTCTTTCTTTAAAATTTGGTTTTGATTTGGAGTTTTATTCATCATGTTCTTTTAAGACTACTCTTATTTCCGGCTTTAACAATTCCATAACAGTGCTATTCTATTATAGTGATTAACATTAAATTCACTCGTTCCACCTTCCTCTTCTATTACTTATCAAGGAAATTTTCATTATTATCATTATTATTCGTAGTAGTAGTAGTAGTTTGTAGTAGTAGTAGTAGTAGTAGTGCCAAGTAGCGTAGTAGTAGTAGTAGTAGTAGAGGAAAAATAGTAGTAGTAGTATGCGCAGTATTGTTATTATCTATTATCGGTGATTATTATTATTATTATTAAGGCCGTCTCTAATATCATTATTATTGGCCTTGCCTATTATCGTAGCGTTTCTTATTATTATTATTAATCAAATTATTATTAGTAGTAGTAGTGGGGAGATTTTTAGTAGTATAGTAGTAGTAACATGTAGTAGTAGTAGTAGTAGTAGTAGTAGTTGTAGTAGTGAAGTAGTAGTAGTGACTGAAGCTCGCCTCTGTAGTTTCTTAGTAGTAGTATTGTTATTATTATTATAATTAACCAATTAGGGGTTGTGGGTGATTATTTTAAATCGGCCAACGCTTAATTATTATTATTATTATTATATTTGGGGGTTATTATTATTACTATTATTATTTTTATTAGTATTATTATTATTATTATTATTATTATTATTATTATTATTATTATTATTATTATTATTATTATTATTATTATTATTATATATTCAACATACTATAATCTCGAGCCCTGTAAAGAGCCAAAGGATCTCAACGTGCACAGTGTTGTGGCCTGCAACTAAACTCTTTTTTTATCAAGTCATCTCCGATTGACTCTCAAAGTTGTTTGATTTCAGGAATAGGTGCTCAAGAAATGACTTTTGAACATTCTGGTTTGATGATGAACATGGAGAAACGTGCCAAATCCTCCTGAAAAGAGTCCCCAGGGGGCAAGAATCAAGCAGAGAGGAAGCAAGGGACAGACAACATGGGTGAAGTTATAATCAAGTTCGGATATTTTCATAGGGGTGATGGTGGGCCTCTGGGAAAGGGTGGAGGATTCAAGGGTCAAGGATAATGATAGAATGTGCACGACTATGAGATTTCCTCCAGAGAAAATTATACGAATTGGTGTAAAACGTTCATACCATCACGGTTGATTGTGTATTATATTGAAGACTCTATTGGCTTCCTGACTCAGCACTGCTGGTACATGACTGAGAATGCAAATTTTTTTCTGTTTACGGGCAATCTCCTGGTCCATTAAAATTCATAAAAAACCCGAGATCACCTCAGTCATTGGATTTGGGTCAATCAAATAAATTAAATATATCAATAAAAACTTGGCCAAAAATGTTGGAGAGTTACACTGCCTTTCTTTATTATTGCGTTGTTTTGCAGCGATGACACATAAATGACATTCAATAGGAACAAAGAATTGCCCAAAGACAAATGATAACAATAGAGATAATCTTTACACATTTAGTGAATCCAAGTTTACCCTTTGTATTTGTTCACATCGTATTATTGCCCGACGGAAGTCAAGATACTGCGACTGTACACAAGGATATCATGAAAACATTTAATTTCCGTCTCTTGAAGGCACTAGTTATAAAGTCAACACGTCTAGTCTCGCATAGCGTTTAGGGAATGGCTGGGAGCAAATTACACAATATTAATGACACCGTCTGTGTGTGTAAGAGGTGGTACGGGAGAATAAGTGGTATGCGTTTGGTCTTTCTTCCTACGGTGTTGGTGTTTTAGGGGGTACAAATTTAGCTCCTTGAAAATACGACAAAGAATGGCCATAAGGTAGCCTCAGCGTATGAAGAAATAAAACATCTTAGACGCTACTCTTGAATGAGTACTCGGAACAACAAATGCGTCTGAGGCGGGGGAATGAAGAGCATGGCATTGCACCTTTTGCTGCAGCGTGGTGGATGAGAGAGAGAGAGTGAAGATAGCTATGACTATCTGTGTCTTTGTAAAATATGATAATTGTCAAGACCATGTTCGGAGAGAGAAACGGTGATATCTAAAACGTTAACAGTGGATGTAGACTAGGTAAAAGTGAACTTTATAGGTTTGCAAGATTGACAGAAATCATGAAAACGATCTAAATCTGTCACAGACATGGTCATGACAGAGAAACCCATCATCAATATGAGCGTTTACAGAGCGGAGAGGAGGAGAGAGAGAGAGAGACCTGGAATAATCTATGAGAGATAACCATGAATAGAGAGAGAGTATGAGAGAGTCCCATCTTAGTGTCCAGAGCCCCTTCGAGAGATTTGAGACAACAAAAAACTGCCCATTGAGAAAGAGAATTAAGATTAAGCACGAGTTATGCCAAACGGAGAGAGGATATTGATTGTCTGTTTAGATCACTGGTCGAGGAAGAATTTGGACACCCCCGAGTCAGAGAGACTGAGAGAGACCTTTTTTATTTTAAAAAGAGAGAGAGATTTTCAACATGAAAGAGCGATGATTATGTTGTCGAGTCTCATCAGAGAGGTTACCGAGCGCGACCCTGAGAATTCTTTTCCTCAACAATGGGGAAGGCACTAGCAGTTTGAATGTGACTGTTTGTAATGACCGTATTTAATAACGGTGTGTCATAGTAAAATAGAAGCGTAATAATATTTGTTGCGATAGTCGACTTTTATTTTTATTTGTTCTCCGTAAGGATGCTGCTGCCTGACTTGGAATTTCGGCTGGCAAGATTTCCAAGTGTTATGTTTTAGGAATGTCATTAGAACATAAACTACACTTATACCTCAAAATAAAATGATTTGAAGTGGTTTCAATGGGTCTTCTTCGATTTTGATAGGTGTTTGTATGTGTTTTCTTGTTGTTCGACATAGGATCTCCAACGTGCGTGTTGTGATCATGTCCATAAAATCAAGGACAGAGGTGTTTCTTCGTGTAAACAGCCAGCTTCAACCGTCTATTGATGTGATGTGTTTTTTATTCTAACCATGTCTCTTAATGCTGTGAAGGACTCTCTTCTTTGTTCAACTCGGACTTCATTTTCCATTGAACTGTACTATTTCTGGTTGTTCTGGCCGACCGTTCGTTCTATGGTGTGCCCAATATATATCATGTTTGGTTTCTCACAAACATAAAATAAGAACTCGAATAGAAATGGCATACAAAATAAATGGCGTACACGAATTCAATCATACAGAGTACATACAAAATCCCATACATACATACATCTTACGGGGAACTACATCCATTAATCACGAAATGATTGCGTACATACATCCGTTGCGATGGGCAAACATGGACTCATAAATCAGGGGTACATCGGCATACATCATACCAGAACATAATATATTCGATACATACGTACATTCAACAATGTTCTATTTTTTCAGCGAAATCTACATAAATACATACATACATATGTTCATACATCATCCCATCAGAAACAGATGATAAAAAAAGAAGGTCCCATAAATAACAACACTCTGTGCACGTTCAAATCATACATACATACAAAAACAGTCCGGGCAAAATAAAAAAAAATCCTACCGAAATACCCCCGGATATACATACATACGATCTTCAAATAAAATCAATACATACAAACATACATAATCAACATGCATACATCAAATCAAATCAAATCAAATCTCATACATTACATACACGAACTTATTGACCATACATACATACATACATACGTATGTTGGCTGATTGTTCTGTCTCTCACTACCCCTCTGGGTTGGTATTTAATTACGTCTTAATTTTGCTATAAGGTCTGTGATTCAGTCACTGTCTTTCATGACCGTGCGAAGATAGACGAAAACCCATCACCCCATTAATTTGTCCCTTAATGGCTGAGAACGTCATCGTATGGTTCTCTTGCGTGATCGGATGGCATGAGTTCTTAGAGACATTTATTTTCAAAGTGTGCGTACGTTTTCTCCCTCAGTGTGATTTTGTAAATTAGAGTCACTTGGATGGATGTGGGTTGCGGATAGTCTCCTCTCGTGGGCATAGATGCCACGCAAATTATTAAGCGCAGGGATCGTCTTGACGGCGTTCGTCATCCGACAACCGTTGTCTTCTGTCCAGAGACATTTTCTTTTTTTCATCTAATCTCTCCAGGATTCTGGCGAGTTGGCCTACTTGATTGCCGAGTCGTTAGAACATTTATTTTCCTGTTTCATTTTTGTGTTTTTTCAGAAATGAATTATGTCGACCATCCATACTATTATGAGTCTTATAAAAGATTGTGGAAGCACATACAACTCTTTTGTAAAAATCCTTATTTGAAGTTTGTACTGATAACAAATGTTCCAGAATTTGAGGTTTGTGGTTGAAAAAAAACGTTTTATGGATATTTGCAAAGCTAGTGAGGATTTCTACCTGTATTAATACTATATTTCACATTGGAAGATTCACAAAATTGGAACGAAACGTGTATTTAACACCATTGATTTTTACATTTTGTAACAATGTTCGATTCTCACATGGAAAAGCAAAAAATATGTTGTTAGCATTAAGGTTGTGATAACCTTGGTGGAATGGTTACTCTCCTGGATATTCATTTTCTTTCTATCAGGGATTTCTACTTCCAAGTTTCTGTTTACCTCCAGCTTAGTCTAGTCGAGTTCCTCTTTGTTTCGGGTTTGGTTTAGCGAAGTTTAATTTTCCTTCAGTCCAGCGGGTTGTTTTCCTACCGACGCCACCTGTTCGAGTCTTGGTTGTTTCCTAGGAGGGACTTGGTGTTCGAGTCTTGGTTGTTTCCCTGAATTGTCCTTCGAGTTCGAGTCTTGGTTGAAAACAGTTATCGAATTGTCTTTCGAGTTCGAGTCTTGGTTGTTTTCCCTAGTCCTTCGAGTTCGGACTTGATTGTTTCCTTGAATTTCCCGAGTTCGGATCACAATACTCTGCGCATTTTGAAGATCCTTGGCTGTTTATATGGCAGTTCCTTCCTTATTGTTGATTTGCAATGTTGCCTTCGGCGTGGTTGGGAGCGATTTGCTGTTGACCCCAGTTCCTTCCTTGTTGTTCACCTTGAACTGCCCGGGGTCTTCCCATTAAGTGTTTCTTGTTCTTCGCTAACTTTGTAAGTGCGATTATTATACCTAGTCGAAGTCTGGGTCGGATAGCCTTTGGTGTGATGCGAGGGTGTGTGTTTGTTCTTGTGTGTGCACTGGAGTTTCTAATCTTGTCCACTGCTCTTATTTATCTAGTCAGTTCTTGAGTCAAACGGTTTTGACACTGATGTTATTGAAGGTGTTTTGTTTGCTCCTTTTTAATGGAAGATCTAGATCTATTTTCCCAGATTTTGATTATATTTAAATATGTTGTGTTGAGACGTTAGTTTCACCATCAACGCAGTTTCGAGCAGTTTTCCCTATAGCATTTTGCTTGGCCAAGAGGTTTTTCTCCTAAAAGCCTACGCTTTGCGCCAATATTTTCTCCATTATTTCTTTGACTTTCGTCAAACGTTTCTCCTGAGCCCTTGGCATTTTAATAATAATTTTTCTTCGAGAGTCTAATATTTGCGCTAATAAGTTCTCTAATAATAATAATTTCGTAATAATTTTTCTTCATTATAATAATAATAATAATAATAATTTAATAATAATAATAATAATAATTATTGAGGTTTCTAATAATAGGCATAATAATAATAATAATAATAATTCAAGTTCATTGTTTTGAATGGTAATATGAATTCGTTGTATTAGTAACCTCGGGGGCGCGTGACGCTAAGGAAGGAATTAGAAATTGTAGAATAAGTAATAATTCGTCCTCTGTAATAATAATTAAAACTTCGTGATTAGAATAATAATAATGATTTTTTATAATAATAATAATAATTTGTGGTAACAGGTTGGTGTGTTGATTTTTAGATAGATAATAATAATAAACAGTGATTTCCTGATAATAATGAATAATTATATCTAATAACAGATAATTTGCTGAGATCTGTGTGATTGATGTGTCACGTAATTTGTGAATAATGTAATAAAATCATAATAATAATGTTTGCAGTTATAATAATAATAGATGGTTCATAATAATAATAATCACAATCATAATGTGAATGATATAACGTTTTGACACCAATTCGTTTAAGTTTCTCTAGAAATTCCCTAATAATAATGAAACGATATCATATAATAATAATAATCATAACCCTCCAATAATAAATTAAATCCACCCCTAATAATGGAATAATCACCCTGCCCTTCCCCACTAATAATAATAATAATTTGGTCCCTCATAATAATAATCCCCCGTGGGCTAATATTTTTAATATGGTAATAATAATAATAATTATTTCCATAATACCATCCTTAATAATAATACCATTACGGAATACACACATCTTCATATTAATAATAATAATAATAATGGTGACTTCTCGTTTAATTCTCTATCAAATAGTTTTATGTTTCCAATTTTGAGACCTTCAAGTTGTTTACAAGCATATCTGCTAGTGATATCTGGAATTTCAGACGACTTATTTACACCTATCATGGAATACCCATTAATTTGCATCGATATATTCGTTGTCTCTATTTATCTACTAACTAATCTAATTGTTCCTTTCAATCAATCATACTTCCTTTCATTGTTCTCTTTCGTTTTTCTTATCAAAATTAGATCATTTATCTTGTCATTTCCTCTTTCGTTTTTGTTTTAATTTTATCATCATTACGATTATCATTGTCTTTCTTTTCCTTGATTATAATATCTCTCTCTCTCCCTTTATTATTATTATTATCTATTATAATAATTATTATTATTTCTCTTTCGTTCTTCTTCTTCTCCCTCTTCTCCTCTCTCCTCTCTCTCTCTCTCCTCCTCCTCTCTCCTCTCTCTCCTCTCTCTCTCACTCTTCTCTCTCTCTCTCTCTCTTCTCTCTCTCTCTCTCTCTCTCTTTTTTTCCCTCTCTCTCTCTCTCTCTCTCTCTTCTTCTCTCCTCTCTCCTCCTCGTCCTCCTCCCTCCTCCTCCTCCCTCTCCTCCTCCTCCTCCTCCTCCTCCTCCTCCTCCTCCTCCTCCTCCTCTCTCCTCCTCCTCCTCCTCCTCTGCCTCTCTCTCTCCTGTCTGTCTGTCTGTCTGTCTGTCTGTCTGTCTGTCTGTCTGTCTGTCTGTCTGTCTCTCTCTCTCTCTTCTTCTTCTCTCTTCTTCTTCTCTCTCTCTTCTTCTCTCTTCTTCTGTGTCTGTCTCTCTCTCTCTCTCATCTTGTATCAGCACTATAATGGAATCTCTCTGTTTTCTTTTGTTTTTCATCAATGATGTGAATATTGATTTTTAACTTTCGGACTCTCTATTTTTGTTTTGTTTTCTCTGAAAGAGAAAAAAAAAAAACCTAACAGGAATAATAATTTAAAAGTTGCTGGTCTACAATTGAAAGGCGCACACTGAACTGTAACACGGAAGACCACACATACTCTCTCTCTCTGTCTCTTTCAACAAATTATAGGCTCTCTCTGGAGAAATGACAAGGCTCGTTTTGGCACGTAGAACAGTGATGTTGATAATCTAATAATAATAATAATAATATAAATAATAATAATAATAATAATAATAATAATATTAATAATATTAATAATAATAATAATAATAATAATAAAGAATAATAATAATAATAATAATAATAATATCTCTAATAATAATAATAATAATAATAATAATAATATAATATCTATCTATCTATCTATCCTATGATGATTATGATGATGATGATGACGATGACGATCTCTCTCTCTAATGATAATGATAATGATAAATATCTCTAGATCTCTCTGACAGATAATGATAATGATAATGATAATGATAATGATAATGATAGTGATAGTAATAATGTCTCTAATAATAACAATAATAATTATTATAATAATGTCTAATAATAACAAGAACAATAACAACACCATCACAGCTACAACAACCAGACACATAAAATAGTTATTTCTAACAATAGTAAGCTAATTTTAAATACTTGTATGTATCCCTCCTCCCTCTCTCTCTATCTCTCTCTATCTCTCTCCTCTTCTCTCTCACTCGCTCGTCTCTCTCCTCCTCTTCTCCTGCTCCCACTCGTCTCCTGTCTCGGTCTCTGTACTCTGTCTCTGTCTCTGTCTCTGTCTCTCTCTCTCTCACTCTCTCTCTCTCTGTGTCTCTCCCCCCTCTCTCTCTCTCTCTGTCTCTGTTCTCCCTCTCCCCTCACCCCCTCCTCACTCTCTCCCTCTCTCTCTCTCTCTCTTCTCCGCTCTCTCTGTCTCATCTCGCTCTCCTCTCTACCTCTCTCTCTCTCCCGTCTCCTCTCTCTCTCTCTCTCTCATTCGTCTTCATCCCATCTCCTCTCTCCTCTCTCTCTCCTCTCTCCCTCCCGCCCCTCTCATCCCTCCCCCCTCCTCTTTAGGTTTTGCATCATGGTGCATTTTGAAATGAGTACTTGTATTCCATGAAACTATTGAAATATTAGATATTACTTTAGAGATATAAAAAACCCTCTCTAAAAATATCAAGGCTCTCTTTTGGAAAAGGCGGAGCTCTGTTTACCAGGTGGCAATGGGACGGATGTGGAATTGTTTTGTATCCTTATCTGTCTGCTTGAGGGAATACAACACTGTGACTGTACACATCAAGTTCGAAAAGGGATGGGTGTACATGGTGACGGTAATCATGGGTACCAATAGGGGTACAGGGAGTTCATGAGGACTGCTAACTGCTAAGCACCAACTTTCTTACTTAAGCCCATTGAACGTTTGTTTGCGCAGCATTGCTACTTTTTTGTATTTTTCGGACTTTATAACAACTTGTGTGTGTGTGTGTATGTCTGTGAGTGTAAGTCAGTGTGTGTTGGCAGTGGTACAATATGAGTGTAACGGTGAGGACCAAATTGGCACTGTGAGTGTACATGTGTGTCTGTAAGTGTGTGTACCAACTTGAGTGTGTGGTGAGTGTGTTTCGTGAGTTGTAAGCACCAAATTGCAGAGAGAGGGTACATGGAGGACTGTAACTGTAAGCACCAAATTGGAGAGAGCACATGTGTGCATCGTAATCCAGAGGTATTGAGGGAGGGAGGAGGTGACTGCAACTGACGCACCAACCGGAGGAGGGTAGAAGTGCAGTAGGGGGAGGGGGGAAATTGGTACATGTGCACTGGAACTGGAAGGACCAAGGGGGACAAGGATCCGAACTGGAGAGAGAAACTTGGTACATGGTACATGTGCACTGAGACTGACACATACACTTACCATTACGATGACTGGGGAAGAGAGATTAACTCTTAGAGAGAAAGGTTGCGAAACAGACAGACAGACAGACAGACAGATTTGACAATGAGAACAGACATAGACAGATAGGAAGGAGAAGAACAATGAAGACATAAACTGAAACAAACCAGGATGATGAAAAAGGACAAAGCTGGACAAACATTACAGTTTTCACAACCTCTCCATCAGGTGTGAATGACTGCAATAGTTCCTCTTTTGAAGGAAAACCCCATATTTAGAGTTGAGACGTCAAGAACGCCTAGAGTCCTAATCTCTGTTGATGTTGGTGGATCCATTGCAATGTCAGTGCGACATTTTGTACCCCTGTGGCACATTGTGGTATTTTGACATTGAATACGGCACACTGTGACATTATGGTACAGTCCCTGGTATTTTGCTATTGAATAGCGCTTACTCTGTCTCTGTCGGCACAGTCCTGAATTGTTATTGAATACGGCTCAGTGTGTGTGTGTGTTGAATACGGCACCGCCTGTACTTTGTTATTCCAAACAGACACAGCTACTAGTTTGGCTGTGAATACGGACAGGTGGACACACAAAAATACGGCAAAGGCATCAATTTTAATTTTTCCACCTAGGTAGTTTGTATTGAATATTTTGTCCGCCCCCTAATAAGACACCAAACCACTGTTTTTTGCATGAATACGGATTTAAAAGTTGTCCTAAAACAAAAACCAGTGTGGTAGTGTTATTGAATACGCTTGTGGTGTTTGCATTGAGAAGATAACATTGCGGTATTTTGTTATTGATTTCATTCACCAGAAACCTTCAACGATTTATTGAGAAATGCTGAAAAAGTTGAACGACAACAAAAACATGACAACAAGAACAATCAATCTCAAATTGCCCTACCTGGGAATCAACTCGGGTTGGAGTGTGGTAGTCAGAAATCTAGAGAGAGAGAGAACCAAAGAGAGGAAAATGCAGAGAGAGAGAATCCTAAGATATGCGTCAAGAGAGAATTATTCCAGAGAAAGGTAGGTAGAAATTCATAGAAGATTATTCTCCTTCCTAAGAGAGATTGATAGATTTAATAACATGACAGAGACAGAAATTGAGTTTGTTTTGTTTTAGAGATAGATTTAGAGACAGATTTCTTTCTTGTCTTTTTGTTACCACCCATAACGCCAGAGTTTCTACCACCTAGAATCACTATACATTTCGCAGCGAAATTTATCTTTAAACAAAATGAAGGCATTGTTTTTTGCTTGGCAAATTAACAAATTGCGAATTGACTTATTATAAAAACAAAGATAAAGATGGATTAAAGGAGCGTATCATCGCATAAGAGCAGGCTTATTATTACTTATACATCATTATTATTATTATTAGCATTATTTTATTATTTTATTATTATTTCCATTACAGAGAGGGGGAGGGGGACATTTTTATTATTACAATATTAACGCTTTAACGATTATTATTATTATTATTAGGAAACTTTTTATTGATATTTATTTATTAGTTAAGTTATTATTATAATGAAGTACCTCTCCTAATAGTACAACGTTATTATTAAAAACATTATTGATTATAATTATTATTATTACCATTGTTATTAGTATTAGTTTAGAATTCAACACTTATGGTTCCCAGAGCTTATAATAAAATTACTTCATAATCCATCATTACCTACCAACTCTTATTATGGAACAAGATTATTTTACTATTAAGAATTATTATTACGAACTTATTTCTCTCATTGTCCTTGTTTTAGTTTAGTGGTTTCTCTGTTATTATTATTTGGGGTCTCCTTTAAAGATCAGTTATTTTTATTATTATTAACAACAGCAATTTTACATCATTTTCGAAGATATCTTTTTCTTCTTTAGTTGTGTCTTCGTTTGGTCCATAAGTATTAATAAATTTAATTTCTCGTCCAAACTTTAATATTTACCACTGATAGCCATGGGCTTATAAATTTCCAACTTTTAGTAGTGTTTTTCATGCCTTTTATGCACTAGGAGGCCTACTTCTGTAGTAGCTCTTTCTTTGACATCTAGACCTGAGAAGATTAGAATATGATTTGGTCCTACATTTTCTATTCCTTGTTCTTTTTTTTCTTTGTTTCTGTAATGGCCAAAAAAATCTACTTTGAATTTTTCCATTTCTTCAACTAATTCAACTCTTTTCCATTTATTTCCCTAACGTTCCATGTTCCAAAAAGCACAGTCCATGTTCCTTTCCAAGTTCATCTTCCAAAGATCAAGCCGGTTATATTCCTTTTACGTCTCTGAATCAGGTTGTTTTGGATAAGCATGGGACTGTTTACACCCACTGTACTCCTAGGTAGATGGTGGGGCTGCCACCCTTGAACCCCACAGACCAGGTCTTGTTATTGTCTGTCAGAGGTTAACCCCTTAGACTTTAGTCATTGAAAACAAGCCTGTAAGGCAGCATGTTGTTATTTTCTGTCAGGGTTAACTCCTTTTTAGCCTTTGGTCATTCACAGCCAGCCTGCAAGGTAGCATTGTTTTCTGTCAGGGTTTACTCCCTTAGCCTTTGGTCAACCAAGAATCGCCTGCAAGGCAGCAGAAGACTATTGTCATTTGGATCATCTACTCCCCGTACAGGAGACACCTGTCCACTGATCAGATATATATATAAAACTATTACTTGTATAAATAAATAAATATATATATATATTATATTTTTTCTATAGCTATTTTTGTATGTTGAAATGCAATATATATATATATATATATATATATATATATATATATATATATATATATATATATATATGTTTATATATGTATCTATCTATATATCTATCTACAATCTATCTATCACGCATCTATCTATCTATCAATCTATCTATCTATCTATGATTAGATAATATATTTATGTGGAAAGGATCTATCGCCATATATGTATTTACGTTGTATTATGTATGTACACTGTAGAATTATGGCTAATGAAATGTAAGTATGAAAGAATGCCACATCAGTCACACGCAAACTAGTCATCTAAACTATCTATATTCTAGGAAAGTAAAATAGAATCTAAAGAACAGCAAGGCTATTTATCTATATATCCATCTATATATCTATCTATATATCCATCTATATATCTATTATGTCTCAAACTGGTTGTATATCTATCTATCTATCTATCTATCTACAAATGTATCTATATATATATATCTACATATCTATCATCTATCTATCTACTATCTATCTATCTATCTATCTATCTATCTATCTATCTATCTGTATATCTCATCTATATATCTATGTATATATCTATCTATATATCTATCTATCTATCTCTATATATCTATCTATCTATCTATCTATCTATCTATCTATCTATCTATCTATCTATCACTACTCTCACTCATCTATCTATCTATCTATCTATCTATCTATATATCTATCTATATATCTATCTATATATCTATCTATCTATCTATATCTATCTATCTATCTCTTTATCTATCTATCTATCTATATATCTATCTATATATCTCTATCTATCTATCTATCTATCTATCTATCTTATACCCAACTATCTATCTATATATCTATCTATATATCTATCTATATATCTATCTATGTATCTAAGTGCCCACAAAACAAAAGTTTGGTTCCTTCAAAGCCATTAGCACCCATAGAACGAGAATTTATCCAGTTTCGGGAGAGCGAAACGGAACAGGTGGTTTTAAGTCACCTGGAGACGTTAATCTGACGGCGGCTTTCACTCCCACGCTGGTGCGTTTGTCAATGTGCGCCCGGGTGGACTGGGAAATCACGTGTTAAGTGTCTTTCCTAAGGAATATAAGATTGGAACTAGCATTGCCAGGATTCGAACACGGGGCCTCAGGGTCCCATGTCCTGCAGTTTAGCCTCCCTGGCCACCGACGCCACTTTTTTAATGAATGAGTGGCGATTTCTTTTCGAAGTGCCCATGATATATGATATATGATCTATGATATATATCTATGATTTGATCTATGATCTATGATCTATGATCTATGATCTATGATCTTTGATCTTTGATCTATGATATATGATCTATGATCGATGATATATGATATATGATCTATAATCTATGATATATGATATATGATCTATGATCTATGATCTATGATCTAGGATCTTGATCTCTAGCTCTCTGATCTGATCTATGATCTATGATCTATGATCTATTATCTATTATCTATGATATATGATCTATGATCTATGATCTATGATCTATATGTGTGTGTGGTGTGTTTTAGAAAAGATAATCAAGTTTTGAGTATCTTTTCAAGGGTTCAAAGGATTGTGTATCCCGAACTTACTTTTAGGGCTGAGAGGGTTTCATATCCTGAATTTAATTTTGGGGTTGAGGGTTTCATATCCTGAATTTAATTTTGGGGTTGAGAGGGTTTCATATCCTGAATTTAATTTTGGGGGCTGAGAAGGTTTCATATCCTGAATTTAATTTTGGGGTTAAGAGGGCTTTATACTCTGACTTCAGCTTTTTTTGTGATACATAAAAGATTTAATTCTTTGAAAGGTTTACTTTAGACAAAATGGCCCTAAAGAAATACGCAATTTTGAGTTACAGTCCATCGGTTCGAGCAAAATAAAAATCACGTGTCGATAAATTAATTCATTTGTGCTTTGGTTTTCTTTGTTTTCATAGTTGTGGCAACAGTCCAGGGTGATGATAGTACTGACAGCAGCTGTTCAGCTGGTATTTCTGAGAACGTCACGCAAGAATACTTTGATGGAAAATGCTATGCTTTTTCACTGATGACGACACAGACTATGGTAAGGCCCAAGACAAGTGTGCCCAATATGGCGGTTTGTTGGCCATGCCCAAAACAAAGCGTATCAACGACTTTCTGGCGCATGTTGTTGAAAGATAAGCTCGGAGTGACGCAGCATTCATGGATTGGTTTTGACGACGAGAAAGAAGAAGGGAGATATGTTTGGGTTGATGGCACCTTTTTTGGACTTGAAAAGGACTTTGAGAATTTCAAAGACATCGACGAAGGACCCAACACTGGCTTTTTTTGGCCGTTTTGAAGACGATTGTGTTGCAATGGACGTTACTGGCATGGTACGACTATTATTGCAGGACTGTGGAGTACATTACCAGATCTTATAAAAATGACAGAGACTTCATCTGCGAGTTCAGTGTTACAACAACGTCATCTCCAGTAACACACCCAACAGCTCAACGCGCAGCTACGGTGTCAACAACAAAACAACGGACGGCACCATGTCCCCGGTGTAAAGACTGCGGCACTGGTCGACCTAATAGTATTGATTACGTCACCGGCTGTTTTCTCTGTGAGTGTAGCAACTAATAAGAAAGTCAATTCAATTGTCACCGCAGTGTAATTGGGAAGACGTCAAATGGCGTACTACTTACCCACGGCTATATACGTATATATATATATATATATATATATATATATATATATTGATTACGTCACCGGCTGTTTTCTCTGTGAGTGTAGCAACTAATAAGAAAGTCAATTCAATTGTCACCGCAGTGTAATTGGGAAGACGTCAAATGGCGTACTACTTACCCACGGCTATATACGTATATATATATATATATATATATATATATATATATATATATATATATATATATATATATATATATACGTATATATATAATGTCATTGTCAATGCTCGTTTAGCACTTTTACATTTGAATGAAATGTTACACAATCATTACGTAATCCAATAAATGGTGCGGCATGCCAAGGAACTAAACGAAATTAGTGTTTGGATCTCCAAACCTGATCCTCTTGTACAGTGTTTATTTACTGACTGACTGACTGACTGATTTACTTACTTACTTACTTACTTACTTACTTACTTGCTTATTTACTTACTTATTTCTTTACTTCCTTGCTTACTTACTTACCTTCTTACTTACTTACTTACTCACTCATTCACTCATGTACTTACTTTCCCCTTACTTACTTACGTACACACTTACTTACTTATTTACTTACTCACTCACTCATTCGTTCACTTGCTCACTCCTCATTCACTCACTCAACTTATTTACTAACTTACTTATTTACTTACTTACTTACTTACTTACTTACTTGCCTTACTTACTTACTTACTTACTTACTTGCTTACTTACTTACTTACTTACTTGCTTACTTAGTTACTTACTTACTTACTTACTTACTTACGTACTTACGTACTTACTTTCTAACTTACTTAATTATTTATTTACTTACTTACTGCAGTGTACTTGGGAAGATTTACTTCTTACACTTCATTCCGTTTGGAAAATTGGACTACAACGACACTGCCCCAATCTCACCCTTTTATGCGTCGTTTTCCTCATCTGGGCCGATGACTAGCCGTCAGTCCTGGTCTCCCCTTCAACTTCAACAGATGTGTTCTTCAGGTTTTTAGTTGTTTTGGTCTACCCACATTGATTTTCCCTGAGGTTCCTGTCCAGTGACTGTCTGGCAATGTTCTCCCGTGGATTTCCCAATGGCTGTCAAATCTCCTGGTTGATGGGGTTCTGAAGAAGACAGTATTTACTGGCTTTGTTTATTTAACTTTATAAATATGAGTATTATTTTATAAATAGTTATTCCTTTCTTATCAGAATGTTACAACACTAATGAAACAATTCCAAGAATTAAATGGTCATAATATATTGCAGTTTCATCATTAATAATAATGAAATGAGAATATGGTTTATCGAGAAGAAAAAGAAGAAGAAGAAGAAGAAGAAGAAGAAGAAGAAGAAGAAGAAGAAGAAGAAGAAGAAGAAGAAGAAGAAGAAGAAGAAGAAGAAGAAGAAGAAGAAGAAGAAGAAGAAGAAGAAGAAGAAGAAGAAGAAGAAGAAGAAGAAGAAGAAGAAGAAGAAGAAGAAGAAGAAGAAGAAGAAGAAGAAGAAGAAGAAGAAGAAGAAGAAGAAGAAGAAGAAGAAGAAGAAGAAGAAGAAGAAGAAGAAGAAGAAGAAGAAGAAGAAGAAGAAGAAGAAGAAGAAGAAAAGAAGAAGAAGAAGAAGAAGAAGAAGAAGAAGAAGAAGAAGAAGAAGAAGAAGAAGAAGAAGAAGAAGAAGAAGAAGAAGAAGAAGATGAAGAAGATGAAGGACGAGAACAAGAAGAAAAGAAGAGAGAGAGAGAGAGAGAGAGAGAGAGAGAGAGAGAGAGAGAGAGAGAGAGAGAGAGAGAGAGAGAGAGAGAGAGAGAGAGAGAGAGAGAGAGAGAGAGAGAGAGAGAGAGAGAGAGAGTGAGAGAGAGAGAGCAAGAGAGATGAAGGACGAGAAGAGAGAGAGAGAGAGAGAGAGAGAGAGAGAGAGAGAGAGAGAGAGAGAGAGAGAGAGAGAGAGAGAGAGAGAGAGAGAGAGAGGGAGAGAGGGAGAGAGAGAGAGAGAGAGAGAGAGAGAGAGAGAGAGAGAGAAGAGAGAGAGAGAGAGAGAGAGAGAGAGAGAGAGAGAGAGAGAGACAGACAGACAGAGAGAGAGAGAGAGAGAGAGAGAGAGAGAGAGAGAGAGAGAGAGAGAGAGAGAGAGAGAGAGAGAGAGAGAGAGAGAGAGAGAGAGAGAGAGAGAGAGAGAGAGAGAGAGAGAGAGAGAGAGAGAGAGAGAGAGAGAGAGAGAGAGAGAGAGAGAGAGAGAGAGAGAGAGAGAGAGAGAGAGAGAGAGAGAGAGAGAGAGAGAGAGAATCCTTGCGTTAAAAAGGACCAGACCGCCTGAGGAAGGACATCATTTTGTGAGAGAATCCTTTGCGTCGAAAAGGACCAGACCACCTGAGGAAGGACATCATCTTGTAAGAGAATTCCTGCGTTGAAAAGGACCTGGCCGCCTGAGGAAGGACATCATCTTGTAAGAGAATCCTTGCGTTGAAAAGGACCAGGCGGCCTGAGGAAGGACATCATCGTGTAAGAGAATCCCTACGTTGAAAAGGACCTGGCCGCCTGAGGGAGGACATCATCTTGTAAGAGAATCCTTGAAAAGGACCAGGCGGCCTGAAAAGGAAGAGAATCCAAAAGGCGGCCGCCTGAGGAAGGACATCATCGTGTAAGAGAATCCCTGCGTTGAAAAGGACCACGTGGTCTCAGGAAGGACATCATCTTGTAAGATAATCCCTACGTTGAAAAGGACCAGGCTGCCCGAGGAAGGATATCGTGCTGTAAGAGAATCCCTGCGTTGAAAAGGACCAGGCCGTCTGAGGAAGGACATCATCTTGTAGCATGACAATGTGACACGGCATACAGCAAAACTGACAGAGGAGGCTTTGAAGATGCAGTTGCAATGTTATGTCAGACACAACACACAGTCCAGATCTTGCTCCTTCAGATTATCCCTTGTTTGTACCCATTAAATGACATCTGTCAGGACAAAGCTTCACCGGGGAAGAAGATCTCACAGAAGAAGCGCAGAATTGGTTTCAATCTCTTGACGAGAATTTCGTGAGAGAGGGTATATATTCCCTTGTGCGCCGATGGAAAAAATGCATCGATCCTGATGGGGATTACGTTGAGAAATAGATAAATAGTGTGAGTACTTTCTGCTACAAGTGCATTGTGGTCAAATAAGAACTTTCCAACTTATGGCTAGTTTCACTTTAATTTCGGGACAGCCCTTGTATAGTATTAAATTTATGAAAAATGTGCTCCTGAGGCAGTGTACTATCAATAGTGTTCCAACAGTGTACTACTAACAGTTCTCCAACAGTATCTCACTAGTGTATCAATAGTGTCCTACTAGTGCATCAACATTATCTCACTATTGTATGAATAGTGTCCCACTAGTGCATCAACATTATCTCACTATTGTATCAATAGTGTTCCACTAGTGTATTACTAGTGTCCCACTAGTGTATTACTAGTGTCCCACTAGTGTATTACTAGTGTCCCATTAGTGTATTACTAGTGTCCCACTAGTGTATTACTAGTGTCCCACTAGTGTATTACTAGTGTCCCACTAGTGTATTACTAGTGTCCCACTAGTGTATTACTAGTGTCCCACTAGTGTATTACTAGTGTCCCACTAGTGTATTACTAGTGTCCCATTAGTGTATTACTAGTGTCCCACTAGTGTATTAACAATATCCCACTTGTGTATCAATAGTGTCCCACTAGTCTAATACTAGTGTCTCACTAGTGTATTACTAGTGTCCCACTAGTGTATTACTAGTGTCCCACTAGTGTATTACTAGTGTCCCACTAGTGTATTACATTATCTCACTAGTGTATTAACAATATCCCACTAGTGTATTAATAGTGTCCCACTAGTGTATCAACATTATCTCACTAGTGTATCAATAGTGTCCCACTAGTGTATTATTAGTGTCCAACCAATGTATCAACAGTATCCCACTATTGTATTACTAGTGTCAACTAATGTATCAATAGTGTCCCACTAGTGTATTACTAGTGTCCCACTAGTGTATTGCTAGTGTCCCACTAGTGTATTACTAGTGTGCCACTAGTGTATCAACAGTATCCACTAGTGTATCAACAGTATCCCACTAGTGTATCAATAGTTTCCACTGGTGTATTACTAGTGTCCCATTAGTGTATTACTAGTGTCCCACTAGTGTATTACTAGTGTCCCACTAGTGTATCAACAATAGCCTACTAGTGTATCAATAGTGTCCCCCACTAGTGTATTACTAGTGTCCCAATAGTGTATCAACAGTATCTCACTAATGTATCAACAGTATCCCACCAGTGTATCAACAGTATCCCACTAGTGTATCAACAGTATCCCACTAGTGTATCAATAGTGTCCTACTAGTGTATCAACAGTATCCCACTAGTGTATCAATAGTGTCCTACTAGTGTATTGACAGTATCCCACTAGTGTATCAACAGTGTCCCACTAGTGTATCAATAGTATCCTACTAGTGTATTAACAGTATCCCACTAGTGTATCAACATTATCCCACTAGTGTATCAACAGTATCCCACTAGTGTATCAACAGTATCCTACTAGTGTATTAACAGTATCCCACTAGTGTATCAATAGTATCCCACTAGTATATCAACAGCGTTCCACTAGTGCATCAACAGTATCCCACTAGTGTATCAATAGTGTCCGACGAGTGTATCAATAGTATCCTACTAGTGTATTAACAGTATTCCACTAGTGTATCAAAAGTGTCCTACTAGTGTATTAACAGTATTCCACTAGTGTATCAACAGTATCTCACTAGTGTATCAATAGTGTCCCACAAGTGTATCAACAGTATCCCACTAGTGTATCAATAGTGTCCTACTAGTGTATTAACAGTGTCCCACTAGTGTATCAATAGTGTTCTACTAGTGTATTAACAGTATCCCACTAGTGTATTAACAGTGTCCAATTAGTGTATCAATAGTGTCCTACTGGTGTATCAATAGTGTCTACTAGTGTATCAATAGTGTCCTACTAGTGTATCAATAGTGTCCCACTAGTGTATCAACAGTATCCCACTAGTGTATCAATAGTATCCTACTAGTGTACTAACAGTGTCCTACTAGTGTATCAATAGTGTCCTACTAGTGTATTAACAGTATCCCACTAGTGTATCAATAGTGTCCTACTAGTGTATTAACAATATCCCACTAGTGTATCAATAGTGTCCTACTAGTGTACTAATAGTGTCCTACTAGTGTATCAATAGTATCTACTAGTGTATCAATAGTATCTACTAGTGTATCAATAGTATCTACTAGTGTATCAATAGTGTCTACTAGTGTATCAATAGTATCTACTAGTGTATCAATAGTGTCTACTAGTGTATCAATAGTGTCTACTAGTGTATCAATAGTGTCTACTAGTGTATCAATAGTGTCTACTAGTGTATCAATAGTGTCTACTAGTGTATCAATAGTATCCTACTAGTGTATCAATAGTGTCTACTAGTGTATCAATAGTGTCCTACTAGTGTATCAATAGTGTCCCACTAGTGTATCAACATTATCCCACTAGTGTATCAATAGTATCCTACTAGTGTACTAACAGTGTCCCACTAGTGTATCAATAGTGTCCTACTAGTGTATCAATAGTGTCCTGTGTCCTAGTGTATCAATGGTGTCCTACTAGTGTATCAATAGTGTCCTACTAGTGTATCAATAGTGTCCTACTAGTGTATCAATAGTGTCCTACTAGTGTATCAATAGTGTCCCACTAGTGTATCAATATTGTCCTACTAGTGTATCAATAGTGTCCTACTAGTGTATCAATATTGTCCTACTAGTGTATCAATAGTGTCCTACTAGTGTATCAATAGTGTCCTACTAGTGTATCAATAGTGTCCCACTAGTGTATCAATAGTGTCCTACTAGTTTATTAACAGTGTCCCACTAGTGTATTAATAGTGTCCTACTAGTGTATTAACAGTATCCCACTAGTGTATCAATAGTGTCCTACTAGTGTATCAATAGTGTCCTACTGGTGTATCAATAGTGGCCTACTAGTGTATTAACAGTATCCCACTAGTGTATCAATAGTGTCCTACTAATGTATTAGCAATATCCCAATAGTGTATCAATAGTGTCCTACTGGTGTATTAACAGTATCCCACTAGTGTATCAATAGTGTCCTACTAGTGTATTAACAGTATCCCACTAGTGTATCAATAGTGTCCTACTAGTGTATCAATAGTGTCCCACTAGTGTATCAATAGTGTCATACTAGTGTA
Organism: Doris montereyensis; assembly: GCA_037039925.1. Lineage (NCBI taxonomy): Eukaryota > Metazoa > Mollusca > Gastropoda > Nudibranchia > Dorididae > Doris > Doris montereyensis. The sequence continues at coordinate 58,300 of JAXRKP010001945.1, read as the reverse complement.
TGAACAGTATTCCACTAGTGTATCAATAGTGTCCTACTATTGTATTAACAGTATCCCACTAGTGTATTAATAGTGTCCTACTAGTGTATCAATAGTGTCCTATTAGTGTATCAATAGTGTCCTACTAGTGTATTAACAGTATTCCACTAGTGTATCAATAGTGTCCTACTAGTGTTTTAACAGTATCCCACTAGTGTATCAATAGTGTCCTACTAGTGTATCAATAGTGTCCCACTAGTGTATCAATAGTGTCCTGCTAGAGTATCAAAAGTGTCCCACTAGTGTATCAATAGTCTCCCACTAGTGTATCAATAGTGTCCTACTAGTGTATCAATAGTGTCGTACTAGTGTATCAATAGTGTCCTATTAGTGTATCAATAGTGTCCTACTAGTGTATTAACAGTATCCCACTAGTGTATCAATAGTGTCCTACTAGTGTATTAACAGTATTCCACTAGTGTATCAATAGTGTCCTACTAGTGTATTAACAGTATCCCACTAGTGTATCAATAGTGTCCTACTAGTGTATTAACAGTATCCCACTAGTGTATCAATAGTGTCCTACTAGTGTATTAACAGTATCCCTTTAGTGTATCAATAGTGTCCTACTAGTGTATTAACAGTATGCCACTAGTGTATCAATAGTGTCCTACTAGTGTATCAATAGTGTCCCACTAGTGTATCAATAGTGTCCTGCTAGAGTATCAATAGTGTCCCACTAGTGTATCAATAGTCTCCCACTAGTGTATCAATAGTGTCCTACTAGTGTATCAATAGTGTCCTACTAGTGTATCAATAGTGTCCTATTAGTGTATCAATAGTGTCCTACTAGTGTATTAACAGTATCCCACTAGTGTATCAATAGTGTCCTACTAGTGTATTAACAGTATCCCACTAGTGTATAAATTGTGTCCTACTAGTGTATTAACATTATCCCACTAGTGTATCAATAGTGTCCTACTAGTGTATTAACAATATCCCACTAGTGTATCAATAGTGTCCTACTAGTTTATTAACAGTGTCCCACTAGTGTATTAATAGTGTCCTACTAGTGTATTAACAGTATCCCACTAGTGTATCAATAGTGTCCTACTAGTGTATTAACAGTGCCCCACTAGTTTATCAATAGTGTCCCACCAATGTCCCAACATTGTTCCATTAGTGTATCGATGTCTTTACGAAGATCTGAGTGCAAGAACGCACATTTGATTATGAAAGAACGAGTAGGCTCTGCAGTCACAGCTGATGCTAACGGAAAATTAGCCAAAGAAACGTGTACTACCATAACCATACGCGTGAAAATCCAAAGACAAATAGAATAAAAACTAATCACGCACAACAGCAAAATCGATGATTCTCTCCAAAATCAAACAACATCACGGAGAAACCGTGAAAAATAAATTTGTATCCAATAACAGATCCGAAGACATCCAGCAGTCTGATTATGTATCTATGATCCACAAGCTGACGGACAATCCGCTTTTCCATGCTCTCATTTTTTTCGCATAACAACAGTGCTTTCTCGTGATTTCCACGTCTCTTGGTACGGTGCTACCGTTGTTGCAGAGGCAGTCTGTGCGCAGAACGACGGTCTTCTGAAGACGCGTATTTTCAGTGCTACGTTTTTCATGATGGGTCTCTCTACCTTCGAGAAGAAAAGCCTCTAGATATGGAGGTTAGCCACAAATACCAAATAAGCTGTCGCGAGCAAAAGTGACGCTAGCCAGTGAGGACAGAGTAAGGCTGCAGAGTGGGAATCATCCCCTCCTAGAAAATGCGATAGATGTCCTGTGAGGTAGCTAGCGGGCGAATCGAGGCGCTTTTATAACATGTCATCGGGTGGACAGAGCTCGTTAACTTGGAAAGGCAGTCTGTCTAGGAGAAGGAACACTCTGGGTTCTGTCCATGTGCAGGCAGGGCTAACGAGCTAGCAAAAGCTCCCTGTTTAGGAGTGAATCTCTAAAATAAATCCTGGTACTCCGAGACGGGGGTTAGGTGTAGGGTTAACGCCCCTACCTTGTAAAAAAATACAACCTGCTACAGAAACCGACAATGGATCAAAATACAAAAATAGTGGTGAAGGAATGACACACAGAGATCCGCGCTCAACAAAATCAGACTGAACTGGCGATCCAGAACACTGTACCAATGATGGGTGAGGGCCAAAGCTGAAAGGAAGTCAGTAACCAGACAATGTCAATTCTTCTGAATCCAAAACAATTTAATTTTGGTGGGCACATAAACCGCCTCCATTCGCCCCTTCATTGTCATTGGCACCTGCAAAAAAACTAATTAATCTGGGCTCTTATCAAAACTTGATAACTGTAACTTCCTCCTATGTGGCCTACCAGAGTAAGTGGTTCAAAACAACACTGAATTATTCAAAACAACGTTGCATTGTTCAAAACAACGTTACGTTGTTCACAACAACACTGCATTGTTCAAAACAACGTTACATTGTTCAAAACAACGTTACATTGTTCAAAACAACGTTACATTGTTCAAAACAACGTTACATTGTTCAAAACAACGTTACATTGTTCAAAACAACGTTACATTGTTCAAAACAACGTTACATTGTTCAAAACAACGTTACATGGTTCAAAACAACGTTACATTGTTCAAAACAACGTTACATTGTTCAAAACAACGTTACATTGTTCAAAACAACGCTACATTGTTCAAAACAACGTTACATTGTTCAAAACAACGCTACATTGTTCAAAACAACGCGGCATTGTTCAAAACAACGCTGCACGGTTCAAAACAAGCGTTGTTTTGAACCGTGCAGTGTTTTCTAAAACAAATAAAGAGTTAGGAGTAAAAAAACCCTTGAAAACTTCGGAAATACAAAATGCGTAACTCCACATCGCACAAAAATTAAAAAGAATCAAAATTTTCTCAACACTAATAAGTCAATTTTTTTCAAATGTTTGTGAAAAGATATTCAAATTAAAAAAAGAAGAAACCAAATTTGAAAATTAAAATGCTTAATGAGTACAATAACATGTTGATAGGAGCATTCAGTAGCGAATAATATGTCCACCTGCCGCTTCGATCACTGCTTGACAACGCCTTCGTATTGAAAGAATGATGCTAGAAAAGAAGTTTCGTATTGAGAAATAACATTCCATTCTGCAATGAAAGTATGCTTATTGCAAAGATCGTTAATGTTTCTGATTGTGTATCTCGAAACCCATCTCCCTATGACATCCCATACGTGCTCAATGGGGTTGGGGTTCAGGTTCGGGCTCATGGCAGGCTATGGCATGTTTCAAAAGGCTTATTGGTTGAGAAAAGCCCTGTGATATGTGGGTCACATGAGGACGTGCATTGTCCCATTTTCTCTTTAACTTCTTCCTCATTGTAGAGATAGAGACATTCAAAGACAAGGCTATTGATTTAGTTACGAGCCAAAGGTTATTCTCATGCTATAAAACGATTGACTCATCATTTAACCGGCTGCCACAAGAGGTCTACCGCTCATGTATCTGGGGTGAACTGTCTCGGTTTCATCTTCATTTTTCAAGAATGTACTGATTGTTGAATGGTTATAATTGGAAGAAAAAAGGAATTTATTTAAATTTCATCTTTTGTCGATGGCTTTGTGGTAATTGTTGTATCTAAGTTTGTTAAGAGACATTTAGAGCTCTAAAAATTGACAGTAGATCTATATATGTTTTGGAAAGAAATGCTGTGATTATTCACAGTAGATCTATATATATATATATTTGGCATGAAATGCTGTGTTATGCACAGTAGATCTATATATGTTTTAGCATGAAATGCTTTGAAAATTGACAATAGATCTCTGTATGTTTTGGAAAGAAATGCTGTGAAAATTGACAGTAGATCTATATATGTTTTGGCATGAAATGCTGTGATTATTGACAGTAGATCTATATATGTTTTGGCATGAAATGCTGTGAAAATTGACAGTAGATCTATGTATGTTTTGGCATGAAATGCTGTGATTATTGACAGTAGATCTATATATGTTTTGGCATGAAATGCTGTGAAAATTGACAGTAGATCTATGTATGTTTTGGCATGAAATGCTGTGATTATTGACAGTAGATCTATATATGTTTTGGCATGAAATGCTGTGAAAATTGACAGTAGATCTATGTATGTTTTGGCATGAAATGCTGTGATTATTGACAGTAGATCTATATATGTTTTGGCATGAAATGCTGTGAAAATTGACGGTAGATCTATATATGTTTGTTTGTGGCATTAAATGCTGTGATTATTGACAGTAGATCTATATATGTTTTGGCAAGAAATGCTGTGAAAATTGACAGTAGATTATGTATGTTTTGGCATGAAATGCTGTGATTATTGACAGTAGATCTATATATGTTTTGGCATGACATGCTGTGATTATTGACAGTAGATCTATATATGTTTTGGCAAGAAATGCTGTGGAAATTGACAGTAGATTATGTATGTTTTGGCATGAAATGCTGTGATTATTGACAGTAGATCTATATATGTTTTGGCATGACATGCTGTGAAAATTGAAAGCAGATCTATATATGTTTTGGCATGAAATGCTGTGATTGTTTTCTTTTGCAAATAAAAAGAGATGGCGTATTATTGATGACGTAATAACTTTTTTTGAAAATCTTCCAAGTCCTTTTGATTAGAGAGTAAGCAATACAAAAACACACAGTGAGTCAAGAGGGAATATCGAATCCGTTCTCTATTGTATTGTACATAATCTCCACCTCTGTCTACCATGTACAAAAACCTCGTAAAATTCTGATGTCTAATTTTCAGCCAAGTTTTGACAGCTGTCTTTACTTCATCGTCATTCTCATATTGGTGGCCTTTCAATGCTTCTTTCAGTGGACCGAGTAGATGTAATAATTCATCGTTTATTGTCTTGGCAAACAGTCAGCCAAGGTAACGCCCTGATAGTCTCAACCGGTTTTTCCCCGCCTTGAAATTTTTCGACACGGGAAATGTATGGAGTGCTGCCATTCCTTCATCCATCGTCTTTGTGGTTCATAATAATGGACCCAAATATTATCTCCAGTGGTAAGCCTTTGTGAAAATGTAATATTTCTGTTGCTACGCCGCAACAGCTGTGTGCAACAATTCACTCTTTGAATCCTGTCATCAGATGTTAGATGTCGTATTACCCAACGGGCACAGACTTAAGAAAAGCCAAGCGACTGGGACGAGTTTATGGCTTAAAAAAGATAAAGTTGGATTTATAGTATGCATCCAGACACAATTGTAGTCTTCTTCCTCTTGACGTTTAGTTGGATTAAAAAACAGAGAATGTTGGAGCTTCAACAACAATGAAAGAACTCTACTTATCATTTTGTAGATAGTATATTAAAGCTACAAGATACGAACACGTTATGCAATGCTCTTATATGTGTGTATCAAGTCATGTTACAAACTATGATAATGTACTATTGATAGATGTGCAATCATATAAAGATAAATATAAATTATATATTCATCTCCTCGTATGGGCATTTTAATTGCTGCATGATGCATTACAGGTAAGCTGCATCGATTACATAAAAAACTAAACAAAAGGAAAGGTGCCAATTGTGTGATGACTAATAGCATAGTGAGCCCATTGTGTGATGACTAATAGCATAGTGAGCCCATTGTGTGATGACTAATAGCATTGTGAGCCCATTGTGTGATGACTAATAGCATAGTGAGCCCATTGTGTGATGACTAATAGCATAGTGAGCCCATTGTGTGATGACTAATAGCATAGTGAGCCCATTGTGTGATGACTAATAGCATAGTGAGCCCATTGTGTGATGACTAATAGCATAGTGAGCCCATTGTGTGATGACTAATAGCATAGTGAGCCCATTGTGTGATGACCAATAGCATAGTGAGCCCATTGTGTGATGACTAATAGCATAGTGAGCCCATTCGTCGACCAATAAATCTGTGTGTTGACCCGAGGTGTTGAGAGAAGATACCAGATACATCTATGATGATGTCGTCTTGACTTTCTTATTCTCTTGTAAGTATGACAGACTCAAAATCATTACAGCCAAAATAGCACAGGCCTCAATTGAAACTATTGGACAATTTGTGAAAAGGGATTTTTGCTAACATCTAGAGAGAAAAGATTATAAGATTGAATGACAGATAAGAAACAAGAAGATTACTTCTGTTCTATGAGATCTTTCGTGTGAAAATTATGAAAACAGCAGAATGATTGATAAGGTAAAGTCAGACAATGTTAGAGCTAAGAAAAGATATGAGCACATAACCAAAATGGAATAGAGTGGTGTCACTGAAAAATTGGAACTTTCCAAGTCTGACTTGGAAATATGAAACCTGGTTACATTTTGAAAGATGAGGAAGTAGTCAATCAGCAAAGGACAATGAGACATGGTTAAATATTGAGAGAGTAGTAAAGGTCAATGAGACATGGTTAAATATTAAGAGAAGTAGTAAAGGGCAATGAGACATGGTTGAATATTGAGAGAGTAGTAAAGGGCAATGAGACATGGTTGAATATTGAGATAGTAGCAAAGGACAATGAGACACGGTTAAATATTAAGAGAGTAGTAAAGGGCAATGAGACATGGTTGAATATTGAGAGAGTAGCAAAGGGCAATGAGACATGGTTGAATATTGAGATAGTAGACAAAGGGCAATGAGACATGGTTAAATATTGAGATAGTAGTAGAGACAAAATATTGAGATAGCAATGAGACATGGTTAAATATTGAGAGAGTAGTAAAGGGCAATGAGACATGGTTGAATATTGAGATAGTAGTAAAGGGCAATGAGACATGGTTGAATATTGAGATAGTAGTAAAGGGCAATGAGACATGGTTAAATATTGAGATAGTAGTAAAGGGCAATGAGACATGGTTAAATATTGAGATAGTAGTAAAATGGGGTAATGAGACATGGTTAAATATTGAGATAGTAGTAAAGGGCAATGAGACATGGTTAAATATTGAGATAGTAGTAAAGGGCAATGAGACATGGTTAAATATTGAGATAGTAGTAAAGGGCAATGAGACATGGTTAAATATTGAGATAGTAGTAAAGGGCAATGAGACATGGTTAAATATTGAGATAGTAGTAAAGGGCAATGAGACATGGTTAAATATTGAGATAGTAGTAAAGGGCAATGAGACATGGTTGAATATTGAGATAGTAGGAAAAAAGAGTTTTGATAATGGTTAAATATTGAGATAGTAGTAAAGGGCAATGAGACATGGTTAAATATTGAGAGAGAGAGGTAAAGGGCAATGAGACATGGTTAAATATTGAGAGAGAGGTAAAGGGCAATGAGACATGGTTAAATATTGAGATAGTAGTAAAAAGAGTTTTGATAATGGTTAAATATTGAGATAGTAGTAAAGGGCAATGAGACATGGTTAAATATTGAGAGAGAGGTAAAGGACAATGAAACATGGTTAAATATTGAGATAGTAGTAAAGGGCAATGAGACATGGTTAAATATTGAGAGAGTAGTAAAGGGCAATGAGACATGGTTAAATATTGAGATAGTAGTAAAGGGCAATGCGACATGGTTAAATATTGAGAGAGAGGTAAAGGACAATGAGACATGGTTAAATATTGAGAGAATAGTAAAGGCAATGAGACATGGTGGAATATTAAGAGAGTAGTAAAGGTCAATGAGACATGGTTGAATATTGAGAGAGTAGTAAAGGGCAATGAGACATGGTTGAATATTGAGAGAGAATTAAAAAGAGTTTTGATCAATGGTTAAATATTGAGATAGTAGTAAAGGGCAATGTGACATGGTTAAATATTGAGAGAGTAGTAAAGAGTTGTGATAAATGGTTAAATATTGAGATAGCAGTAAAAGGCATTGAGACATGGTTAAATACTGAGAGAGTAGTAAAGAGTTATAATAAATGGTTAAATACTGAGAGAGTAGTAAAGGGCAATGCAACATGGTTAAATATTGAGAGAATAGTAAAAAAATTATGATAAATGGTTAAATATTTAGAGAGCAGTAAAGGGCAATGAGACATGGTTGAATATTGAAAGAGTAGTAAAGGGCAATGAGACATGGTTGAATATTGAGAGAGTAGTAAAGGGCAATGAGACATGGTTGAATATTGAAAGAGTAGTAAAGGTCAATGAGACATGGTTGAATATTGAAAGAGTAGTAAAGGGCAATGAGACATGGTTGAATATTGAGAGAGTAGTAAAGGGCAATGATACATGGTTAAATATTGAAAGAGTAGTAAAACATGGTTAAATATTGAGAGAATAGTAAAACATGAGACATTTAAATATTGAAAGAGTAGTAAAACGTAATGAGA
>JAXRKP010001945.1:12500-40000 GCA_037039925.1 Doris montereyensis | reverse complement strand
CACCACCAATAAGCAGTAGTACACCACCAATAAGCAGTAGTACACCACCAATAAGCAGTAGTACACCACCAATAAGCAGTAGTACACCACCAATAAGCAGTAGTACACCACCAATAAGCAGTAGTACACCACCAATAAGCAGTAGTACACCACCAATAAGCAGTAGTATACCACCAATAAGCAGTAGTACACCACCAATAAGCAGTAGTATACCACCAATAAGCAGTAGTACACCACCAATAAGCAGTAGTACACCACCAATAAGCAGTAGTACACCACCAATAAGCACCACCAATACAGTAGTACACCACCAATAAGCAGTAGTACACCACCAATAAGCAGTAGTACACCACCAATAAGCAGTAGTACACCACCAATAAGCAGTAGTACACCACCAATAAGCAGTAGTACACCACCAATAAGCAGTAGTATACCACCAATAAGCAGTAGTACACCACCAATAAGCAGTAATAACCAATAAGGGGCGCTCCAACCAAAAGCAAAAAAAAAAAAAAAAAAAAAATGTTGATTTTGCTTAGCACAGATAAAAGTTAATTAAACCGCATAATAACTTCTTCGTGCAACCCAGATAGTGTAAGCCACCAAAGAAAGAGCGCTTTCATTCACGGTTGAGTGATTTTCTTAGTCAGATCGTTCAAGCAATCAGAAGACAATATGGACTATAAGATAACAAAGATTGGGTAAGGATTATAGAAGAATAAAAAAAAATGCATTTCTATTTATCTATCTTAAATAAATGGCGAAGAATATTGACTGGGAAGAAGAAACAAATAGAAATAACTCTAAGATGTTATCTAATAGTATTAGAGGTTTAATTGTTGGAAAAAGCGGCTGTGGTAAGACTTGCTTACTTTTCAATGTATTGTTAGACAAAGACTTATTAGATTATAATAAATTAATTGTATATGGGAAGAGTTTATTTCAATCGAAATATAAAATAATGAAATGTGGATTTGATAATAATCTGTCTAAAGAAACAATTCTAAATGTATTCAATATTGAAGATGAAATAAAGAAAAATAAAATGTGTCCTTATGAACTTATAAAACAAACCGGTGAAAGAATGAATAATGAGAATCCAATTAAATGTCAATTCTTTTGAAAGCACAGATAATATAATTGATCCAAAAGAATTGAAATCAACAGATAAAACCTGATGATATTTGATGATGTATTGCTTGAGAAACAAAACATATGTAATGATTATTATACTAGAGGTAGACATAGCAATGTAGACTGTTTTTATTTGTCACAAAGTTATTTTCGTTTACCAAGACAAACAATTAGGGAAAACAGTAATTTTATATGTCTATTCAAACAAGATAATAAAAAATATTCAACACATTTATCAAAACTTAAATGATTTAGAGAATGTTGATGGGTTTAATAAGAAAGGAAATAAAAATGATATTTATGGAATGAGATTAAATAGAAAAGGAATTTATGAAAGAGCGTTAATTACTTTACCAAAAGATAAAAATATTTTTAATGAAGATAAAGTTGAAAAAGATATTCCTTTAAACATTTTTTTTCATAATGATAAATGGAAACTAATTTTTTGAAACATGATTGGGATATTGATTTTAAAGTTGAAAATAAATCAATTTCTTATAGAAGTGAAAATAATATTATTCAAAAACTATATAATTCTGGTAGTATGATTGGTAATTTCATCCCAATACTAGGTTATGAAGAAACAGCGATATTAACAAAACAAGGTGGTAAATATTATATTGGTGCAAATAAAAAACATAAAGATGAGCCACACCGCAGTTGTTTTATATTTAATACTAAACTACCAGCAGATGAAAACATATTAAAAAAATCCACCGGATGACTCTATATTTTATATTCATGGACGTATTATTGGTGCTAAAAAATCACCAGAAATAATTCTAGAAGGATTAGCAATATCGATTGAAAATTTTACAAAACAAAAAGATTTTTTTATTAGAATTAAAAAGACTAAGACTGATCATTTAATAAAATCGTCTCCAGACATAAAACTAGACATTGTAGGTGATATAAAATTCAATAAAATTATTATTTACCATGAAGTTTATTATATAGATAGAATTGCTTTTTCAACAGAAAAAATAACCGATGAAGAGATTAAATTTATTTTTAAAATAATCCTATAAAATGGACAAGTTAAATCTGAGTGAAAAATTTATTATTGATGAAAGTATTCAAGCGTATGAAGTTCATGAATATACTCCTGATGTGGGTAGTTCTTCCTTAAACAAAAGTAATGAAATAAGAATTAAAATTAATAATCAGGATACGTTTTTAGATATATCCGAAAGCTATTTAGAATTTGAAGGACAACTAGTTAGAGATAAAAATGGTGTTGAAAGTGATTATAAAGAAGAAGATAAAGTAACATTGATTAATAATGCATTGATGTATTTATTCAGTAATATTAGATATAAAGTAAGTGGACAAGAAATTGAAAGTTTAAATTATCCTGGAGAAATGACAACTATGATGGGATATTTGAAATATTCAGAAGATTTCGAGAAAACTGAAGGATTGAATCAATTATGGTATAAAGATAAATCTGATCATTTTGGTCGAAATGGTTTCCTTACTAGACATTATTATATTATGGAAAAACCTAAAAAAAGAGGAACCTTTGGTTTCTCTGTCCCACTCAAACATATTTTTGGATTCTGTCAAACTTATAATAAGGTGATGTATGGTTTTGAACATGAATTATCATTATACAGAAAACAATCTAGTGAAGATGCAGTGCATATTCAATTCCAAAAAGAATTAGAAACCGTTGACAAAGATGGAAAAAAGAAACTGAAATTGGTATTACAATGACAAAAGGTGGAAAGGTAAAATTAAATAAGTTATCATGGTTTGTTCCACATGTGAAACCAAGTCTAGAATATGAAAATAAATTAATGCAAAAAATAAAAAATAAAGTTAATTATGATATTGTTTATAAAAAACTACATGGTGAAAATATATCAATTCCACAAGGAAGTTCTTTTGATTGGCGTCTATCAACAAGTAGTAATCCAGATAAACCAAGATATATTATTATTGGATAAAGAATCATTTAATAAAGCATTATTTTGGCATGCTAATGTGCAAAATATTGTTGTAAGTTTAAATTCAAGAAGATATCCTGAAATAGATTATAATCTAAATTTTGATGAAAATCAATTTAATAAAATGTTTAGAGAAGCTGTTAAGTTTAAAATGAATTGTTTGGGTATGGATACCACTCCTAATATTTCACCATTTGATTATAAAGATTTATATCCATTATTTGTTATTGATGTTAGTAATCAATCTGATAGTATTAAAGGTGGTGTTACAGATGTTACAGTTAAAATAAAATTTGATAAAATATCAGAACCAAACATGGAAGCATATGCTATAATTATTTCTGATAGAATTATTCAATTCCAAAGTGATGGAAGTAAATTCAGAGTTATACAATAAAGTATATTTAATTAATTAAAATTGTTCCTTAATAAAATGGCACAAACAAAATCCGACTTCTTTGCTAAACTAAATAAAGTTTCTTTCTCTTATAAAAAGGTTAGTGATTTAATTCCCAACCAAAAATATCTTATTACCGCCGCTAAGTATAAACAAACAAAATTCGGCGAAAGTGTACAATTAACAACATCAGAGGGAGATATATTTTTTCTACCTAAAAGATATAATAATATTAAAAAGAAAGATTTAATTCTATTAGTAGATTCATATATTACTTATAAAGGAAAAAGTGATAAAACAGATATTATTGAGTTTGAAGACAACGAAGAGGATGAAGAAGATTAAATGTGTGTACTTTTTATTTAAAATATAAATCATTCATTCCATATGGAAGTGTTGTTATTCCATCATCACATATATATCTCTTATCATCAAATGGAGATAATCCGATTTTAGTCATCTGTTTTAAATAAATTTTATGTTTTTTATGTACTATACTAAACATTGTTTTATGAATTACTTTTTATCTAATAAACAAGTTTTATATGCATCTGAAGTTAATTCTTTTTTGTTGCTCTATTAACTCCTTTTGCTAAACATTTAAATTTAATATTAGAATCTTCTAAATATTCATATCCATACATTTTACTTCTTATTCCAATAAACGTAGTCATAATGTTTCCATATAATTCATCTTTAAACTTTCCTATTACTTTCTTATTATCATTAGAATGCAATTGATGATCTTTCGGATAGTTAGAAGTATCTAAGTAACCTTTTATTATTTTTATATCTTCATATAAATCTTCTGTAACAATATTTAACACCAATGCATCGGTGTCGCTGTAGAGAATTTCATTATCTGGCCATATTTTTTCAATTATATCATAATAAAATTTATACATTACTAACTTAGAATAATCTAGGATACACATTCCTAAATAAATTGGTTTATTAAAATATAATGACGTATAGTTTAACATCACAGCTTTAAATGAATAATCATTTTCTTCATTAAGAGGCTTATCATCAAAATCTATTATATCTTTAAAATTCTTTCTGGAAGCTAATCTTTTTAAATCTTTTGAATTGTTAACTAGTTCTATATTACATCTGTCTTTGATATTTTCCATTGTTTTTCCATAAAACGAATTATTCATTAATTTCCAAAAATCTTTTTCAAAGTCATTTGTTGCTTTAGCTCTCATGGATGTATTAAAATCTATATAAGGTTTTAACCAAGCTTTATGTTCAAAAGATATTATATTATGAATTTTTGTTACTTTTATTCCAAGAGGTATGTAATATTTTAAAATATCATAATGAACGATGTATTCTTTTTTATTCTTTAGATCTAATATTAATTTGTCAACATTTCCTAACTTATTTTTATGTTGTTTTAAGAAATCTCTAGAATAATTTGATATTTCATCTTCTTTAATCTTAATTGATAAAGGCATAGGCGGGAATTTTCTTAATTTAAATTTTGTTAGTAAATCGTATTCCAAATCAACTTTGAAAACCATTCCAACATCATCATTACATTTATCAAAATAATGTTGAATATCTTTATGTTCAAATTTCTCTTTTTCTTCCTGATCTTGATACCATTTAAAGTTTTTATAAGGAAGTTTTTCCGACATTCCACAACCATATAAGTTGTTTGCATCTACATACCATAAATAATTAGATTTTTCATCTTGATGTTTTGGATCGGTGTATTTATTTTTAGCTTTAACATATCTAGGACCTAAAACTCCTGAAAATCCTCCTCTTATTCCCTTTTCAAACATTAATTTCATATCTATATCATGTAATAAATCTAATTCAATATTAGTATATTTTAATCCTGCATTCCATGACAATCCCGATGCTGAATAACAATATGCTGGATCTATTTCATAATATTTTAAACAAAGATTTCTAAAGTTTTCAAAAACATCTGCTAATATTAATACATCTAGCTTTTGATATAATAATATATAATCATTAAATGTTTTACAGTATCTTTTGAATATCTTTTCACCATGTTCATACTCAGGATCTGAAATATCTTTTTGATAAAGCACAGAAAAGAAATGTTCTTTACTAGGGAGAGATTCTTCTTTTAATTTCTCAAATGAATCGAAGTAATCATATGGAAAAACTCCTTTGAAACTTCTTTCAATTTTATTAGACTCGTAATACTTTAAATCTTCAAATAATTGTTCTGAAAAATGATTTATAAATAATGAATTAGCATATTTATAATTAATAGTATAATCTACTTTTCTTATTTCATTTAGTACAGCATCTCTTTTTCTTTTAAACTTTCTCATCTCTTTCTTAAAAGGAGTTTTAATTTCATCATTAGTATATTTAAAAAGTTCTTGTTTAATTATATTGCAATCTTCATCGTTTAATGTTTTTGATAAACCATCTATACCATTAAGTAAAAATCTGCAACTATCTTTAAATACTAATTTAAAATAGTCATCACCAAATGTTATTGAAATATAATTTTCACTATCTTTAGCCAACACTTTAACTTTTTCATATTTTGTTTCTTTTTTTAATAATTCTTCTATTAGAAAATGAAAATCATATCCACTTCCGTTGTGAAAAAATATAGGAAATTGTTTTCCATCCCTTGCTTCTTTTGCATTACAAGATCTACATGCAATTCCTCTAAATTCTCCAGATAGATGATTGTGTTCAATTACTTTATTTGCATGTGGATCGTTTTTTTCTTCTCATCCGACATTTCTTCTTCTTTACCTACATCAATTGTTAAATATTTATCACATAAATAGCAATTATCAGAACTTTCATATAATTTTTTTTTTCATCTGATATTTTAAATTCCTTCTCTGCTTTATGATATCCCCATTTTATTTTATCCTTATAATATAAACATGTTTTTATAAAATCTTCCCTACAATCTTCATTAGGTTCATAATTAATATTTTTATTAGGAATAATATTTGGAAACTGTGAAACTAATTGTAGATTATATGAAACTACTTCTTGTTGCTGTAAATTTATTGTGTTTTCTTTAAAAGATAATTTAATATGTTCTCTTTTTATCTTATTACGTAATCTATCACTAATTTTATTCTTATTCTTATTATATTTTTTTCTAATTTCACTATCAGATACTTCTATATTTCTTCCATCTTCAATCCATTTATCAAAGATATTATCTATTTTTTTTAATTAAAATACTTTTCAATTAAGTTTTCTTTTATTTTGATTATTTCTTTTTTTATTTTTCCATCTGCAATCATATTATTTATAAAAAGATGATAATTTTTTTTAGATTTAGTTTTAGATATATTAGAATCTTTCATAATTTTATTGATTATCATATTTTTTATTTTAGAATTAACATTATGTGATTTACTTTTTATTCTTAATTTATTCAATTCCTTTCTAAGTTCAATATCCATATAATTTAATTGTATATTGATTGATTCAAAATCTGCATATCCTGTAAATGGAAGTTTTAATTTAAAATGATGATTTATAAATTTACATTTGGATCCTTTTGTTGGCATTTTATATTTCATGGGTTTATTTGTAGAACAAAGAACAGTATGATTTTCTAAAGCAGAAAGATTAGTATAGGAAGCATTAATACAATTTCTACAATGATATCTTTTATGGTGATTAGGACTAAGATAAGCATCTAAATCTTTGATTAGACAATAATGTGTTTTATGTGTTTCAACCGTAGAAATTTGAGTAACATATAATAAATCTATATTATACTCTCTATCTTTTAATTTACTTAAATACATCGGAAAAATATTACGTAAACTACGCTCTTGATCTTTTCGCGCCCTTTCTTTTTTTTTATCATCACCATCATCTTCAATTGATTTGATATCACCTTCAACTCCAAACAGATTAATACATATATTTTTATTTTGTCTTTCGGATATTTTAATTGAATTTATACTAACGGGGTATTCAATATTTTCCATGTTTAACCAATTAAAAAAGGTTTATAGATTGTAACTCTACGAGGATCCTTAGCTATCCGTAAAATGGCTTTTGCAATTAAGGGATCTTCTTCTTCTTTAGCTATTTCATTAATTGACTTACCAGGATTTTCATTTTTTAAGCTTTTTTTATTAATGTATTGAATACCCCTGCAATTACACTATAAGCAAAACATAAGTTATCTTCATTTTGAATATTAAGAAGACTATTAAACTTTACACCAAGATCAAAATAAGAAGATCCATTTAAACTTCTTACTCTAACAACTTTAACTTCTGTACTTTCTATTTCATTAAATATTAATCCGGATTCTTTTCCTTGATGTTCTTCTTGCCAAGCATTATATTTTGTTTCAATAGAATCATATAATTCATTAAATTTATCTTGTGAATGAAGTTTTATAAATCCACTATTATGATGTCTTACTATTTTTTCATCAAGGGCAGTTGGTTTAGAATATATTGTTTTTATCACTAGATTAAATTTAACATTGGGAAATGATAACACAAGGCTTTCAACTGTTGGTTTAATTTTCTCAAAATAATTATCTATATTAGCACCACTTTCTCTGATGACTTCTTTGATGTAGGTCTTATTAACTTTGGATTCGTGGGGTCTCATTTTTATAGGAACAATTTTAATTAAGTAAATATTGTTTATATTATTTTTTTTCCTAAGTAATATTCATGTTGGTATTCGGGATTTCTAAAAATAAATTCTTGATAACATTGTTTATATTTTTCTTTATTATTTTGATAATGAATTTTTTGTACAATTTGATTACATTCCTTACATGCAGATTTTACGCCCATCGGTTTGTCATTAGCTTTATAATATTCTTTTAGTAATTTACACTTACAACACTTTGAACAAATTTTTCTTTGATCCATTTATTTAAGATAGATAAATAGAAACTATTTTTTATTTTATTCTTCTATAATCCTTACCCAATCTTTGTTATCTTATAGTCCATATTGTCTTCTGATTGCTTGAACGATCTGACTAAGAAAATCACTCAACCGTGAATGAAAGCGCTCTTTGTTTGGTGGCTTACACTATCTGGGTTGTCCGAAGAAGTTATTATGCGGTTTAATTAACTTTTATCTGTGCTAAGCAAAATCAACATTTTTTTTTATTTTTTATTTTAATTTTTTTTTATGGGGCGCTGGAGCGCCCCATATTACCTATTACTATAAGCACTAGTATACCACCAATAAACAGTAGTACTCCACCAATAAGCAAGAGTACACCACCAATAAGCAGTAGTACACCACCAATAAGCAAGAGTACACTACCAATAAGCAGTAGTATACCTCCAATAAGCAGTAGTACACCACCAATTAACACTAGTCCACCACCAATAAGCAGAAGTACACCACCAATAAGCAGTAGTACACCACCAATCAATGGTAGTTCACCATCAATCAACAGTAGTACACCATCAATCAACAGTAGTACACCATCAATCAACAGTAGTACTATACCAATCAACAGTAGTACTATACCAATCAACAGTAGTACTATACCAATCAACAGTAGTACTATACCAATCAACAGTAGTACTATACCAATCAACAGTAGTAATATACCAATCAACAGTAGTACACCATCAATCAACAGTAGTACTATACCAATCAACAGTAGTACACCATCAATCAACAGTAGTACTATACCAATCAACAGTAGTACTATACCAATGAACAGTAGAACACCACCAATCAACAGTAGTACTATACCAATCAACAGTAGAACACCACCAATCAACAGTAGTACTATACCAATCAACAGTAGTACTATACCAATCAACAGTAGTAATATACCAATCAACAGTAGTACTATACCAATCAACAGTAGTAATATACCAATCAACAGTAGTAATATACCAATCGACATTAGTAATATACCAATCAACAGTAGTAATATACCAATCAACAGTAGTACTATACCAATCAACAGTAGTAATATACCAATCAACAGTAGTACTATACCAATCAACAGTAGTACTACACCAATCAACAGTAGTACTATACCAATTAACAGTAGTACTATACCAATTAACAGTAGTACTATACCAATTAACAGTAGTACTATACCAATCAACAGTAGTACTATACCAATCAACAGTAGTACACCAACAATCAACAGTAGTACTACACCAATCAACAGTAGTGCACCACCAATGAACGGTTGTACACCACCAATCAACAGTAATACACCACTAATCAACAGTAGTACAGCACTAATCAACAGTAGTACCCATCGATCAACAGTAGTACACCACCAATCAACAGTAGTACAACACCAATCAGCAGTAGTACACCACCAATAAACAGTAGTACACCATTAATAAACAGTAGTACATCACTAATCAACATTAGTACACCACCAATCAACATAAGTACACTACCAATTAACACCAACAGTAATACACCCCTAATTAACAGCAGTACTCCATCAATCAACAATACTCCATCAATCAACAGTACCACTCCACCAATCAACAGTAGTACTCAACCAATCAACAGTAGTAATCCCAAATCAACAGCAATACACCACTAATTAACAGCAGTACTCCACCAATCAACAGTAATACACCACTAATTAGCAGCAGTACTCCACCACTCAACAGTAGTACTCAACCAATCAACAGTAGTAATCCACCAATCAACAGTAATACACCACTAATTAACAGCAGTATCTAAATACACTAATTAACAGTACTCCACAATCAATGTAATACACCACTAATTAGCAGCAGTACTCCACCACTCAACAGTAGTACTCAACCAATCAACAGTAGTAATCCACCAATCAACAGTAACACACCACTAATTAACAGCAGTACTCTACAGATCAACAGTAATACACCACTAATTAACAGCAGTACTCCACCAATCAACAGTAATACACCACTAATTAACAGCAATACTCCACCAATCAACAGTAATACACGACTAATTGACAGCAGTACTCCACCAATCAAAAGTAATACACCACTAATTAACAGCAGTACTCCACCAATCAACAGTAATACACCACTAATTAACAGCAGTACTTCACCAATCAACAGTAATACACCACTAATTAACAGCAGTACTCCCCAATCAACAGTAATACACCACTAATTAACAGCAGTACTCCACCAATCAACAGTAATACACCACTAATTAACAGCAGTACTCCACCAATCAACAGTAATACACCACTAATTAACAGCAGTACTCCACCAATCAACAGTAATACACCACTAATTAACAGCAGTACTCCACCAATCAACAGTAATACACCACTAATTAACAGCAGTACTCCACCAATCAACAGTAATACACCACTAATTAACAGCAGTACTCCACCAATCAACAGTAATACACCACTAATTAACAGCAGTACTCCACCAATCAACAGTAATACACCACTAATTAACAGCAGTACTCCACCAATCAACAGTAATACACCACCAATCAACAGTAGTGCTCCACCAATCAACAGTAGTACTCAACCATTCAACAGTAGTAATCCACCAATCAACATAATACACCACTAATTAACAGCAGTACTCCACCAATCAACAGTAGTACTCCATGAATAAACAGTAGTACTCCATCAATCAACAGTAGTAATCCACCAATGAACAGTAGTACACCACCAATCAGCAGTAGTACACCACCAATCAACAGTAGTACACCACCAATCAACAGTAGTACACCACCAATCAACAGTAGTACACCACCAATCAACAGTAGTACACCACCAATCAACAGTAGTACACCACCAATCAACAGTAATACATAACCAATAAGCAGTAGTACACCACCGATCAACAGTAGTACATAACCACCAGCATTAGTACATCACGAATCAACATTAGTACACCACCAATCAACAGTAATACACAACCAAGCAACAGTAGTACACAACCAATGAACAGTAGTACTATACCAATCAACAGTAATACACAACCAATGAACAGTAGTACTCCACCAATCAACAGTAGTACTCCATCAATCAACAGTAGTATTCCACCAATCAACAGTAGTACATCACCAATTAACAGTAGTACTCCACCAATCAACAGTAGTACTCCATCAATCAACATAATACACCACTAATTAACAGTAGTACTCCACCAATCAACAGTAGTACATCGCCAATTAACAGTAGTATATCATCAATCAACAGTAGTACTCCACCAATTAACAGTAGTACTCCACCAATCAACAGTAGTACATCACCAATCAACAGTAGTACTCCACCAATCAACAGTAGTACTCCACCAATTAACAGTAGTATATCCACCAATTAACAGTAGTACTCCACCAATTAACAGTAGTACTCCAAATCAACAGTAGTACTCCACCAATCAACAGTAGTACTCCACCAATCACCAGTAGTACACCACCAATTAACAGTAGTACTCCACCAATTAACAGTAGTACTCCACCAATTAACAGTAGTACTCCACCAATTAAAAAGTAGTACTCCAGCAATAACAGTAGTACTCACCAATCAACAGTAGTACTCCACCAATTAACAGTAGTACTCCACCAATTAACAGTAGTACTCCACCAATTAACAGTAGTACTCACCAATTAACAGTAGTACTCCACCAATCAACAGTAGTACTCCATCAATCAACAGTAGTATTCCACCAATCAACAGTAGTACATCACCAATTAACAGTAGTACTCCACCAATCAACAGTAGTACTCCATCAATCAACAGTAGTACATCACCAATTAACAGTAGTACTCCATCAATCAACAGTAGTACATCGCCAATTAACAGTAGTATATCATCAATCAACAGTAGTACTCCACCAATCAACAGTAGTACTCCACCAATCAACAGTAGTACTCCACCAATTAACAGTAGCACTCCACCAATTAACAGTAGTACTCCACCAATTAACAGTAGTACTCCACCAATCAACAGTAGTACTCCACCAATCAACAGTAGTACACCACCAATTAACAGTAGTACTCCACCAATTAACAGTAGTACTCCACCAATTAACAGTAGTACTCCACCAATTAAAAGTAGTACTCCAGCAATGAACAGTAGTACTCCACCAATTAACAGTAGTAGTCCACCAATTAACAGTAGTACTCCACCAATTAACAGTAGTACTCCACCAATCAACAGTAGTACTCCAGCAATGAACAGTAGTACTCCACCAATCAACAGTAGTACTTCACTGATAATTCTTTGCTCAACCAAGTCCTATCATTCTTAACTGATCACTCATTGTTCAACCAAGTCCTATCATTCTTTACTGATCACTCTTTGTTCAACCAAGTCATATCATTCTTTACTGATCACTCTTTGTTCAGCCAAGTCCTATCATTCTTAACTGATCACTCATTGTTCAACCAAGTCATATCATTCTTTACTTATCACTTATTGTTCTACTACGTCCTTGCACTCTTTACTGATCACTCTTTGTTCAACCAAGTCATATCACTCTTTACTGATCACTCATTGTTCAACCAAGTCATATCACTCTTTACTGATCACTTATTGTTCAACCAAGTCCTATCACTCATTAATGATCACTTATTGCTCAACCAAGTCATATCACTCTTTACTGATCACTCATTGTTCAACCAAGTCCTATCACCTTTACTGAGCACTCTTTGTTCAACCAAGTCCTATCACTCATTAATGATCTAGTCTCAATTAAATTCCTCCCAGCCCCCCCCCCCATTCTTTACTGATCTCTCAACATTCCACCCGGTCCTACAACTAGTTACTACCCCTGCTATATGGAATTCTTTGTCAGTTAAAACTAGAAATTGTGCAACCCTTCCTTCATTTAAATAATCGTTCAAAACATGGTTGCTCCACTCCCCTTTCGACTCGCATAATATTAACTTTATTCTGTCTTTATTAGTGGAGTTGCCACTTATTGTCATATTTCGCCTTTGACTTCACTCCACTGTGGCTCCTTCGTATTATTCACTGTTTACTAATCCCTCAATGCAACAGTCATGTAGAACCTGAAACGGTCTCGTTTTTCACGCGTATTCAGAGCTTTCCTTATCGTTCTGTTTCAGTATCTGACTATCGCTTTCTGTTTATTCCTTCCGCAGACATACGTAAATTCCTTTTAGACGTGGCACAATTGTGTTTGTTTTATTTTCACGAATTTTATGTACGATAGATTTTTGTTTTACATTTTACTCTTATCATTTCGATCCTGAGCTACGAAATACATAATATGTAATCTAAGGTTTCCATAAACTGCTTCCTGTGCCTACCATCAGTACCAAGCCATTCACAAAGCTTACAACGCACACTCATTTCCCACTGAGCTCTTCTTGGTCTAGCCTCGTGCAAACAGGACGGGACAATGAACATTTCAATTCTTTTCATCTGTGGATTAGGTGAGTTTGTTGTTGAAGTCAACCTTTTTTTGTAATGGTGGTGGATGGGGGGATGGGGTGAAATTAAAACTAAATCAAAATAAAACAGTAGAATGTTTACCTTCATGAGATATTATTAGGACATTGAAAAGTCTTGCTGTCATGTTTTTGTACTTTGAAGACATTTATTATAACAACTATTAAAGAATATAAATAAAGTTCTTTCAAGGTCGATACAACCCATAGAGCCGGAGCTTATCCCAGTTTCTATAGCGGGAAGCGGAACAGATGATAACAATCACCTTCTGGACATGACCGTAGTCTGACACACGTTTTTACTCCCAAGCTAATGCTTGTACCCATTGCAACTAGGTCGAGCCGGGGGGGGGGGGGGGGTGCGTGTTAGTGTTAATCAATAATTGTCTTTCCCAGGGAACACAAAATCGGACTTACCCACCGACGTCACTGTTAAATCTTAGGAACATAAAAATTAGAATAATGTTAAAGCTTAGGAACATAAAAATTAGAATAATGTTAAAGCTTAGGAACATAAAAATTAGAATAATGTTAAAGTTTAGGAACATAAAAATTAGAATAATGTTAAAGCTTAGGAACGTAAAAATTAGAATAATGTTAAAGCTTAGGAACATAAAAATTAGAATAATGTTAAAGCATAGGAACATAAAAATTAGAATAATGTTAAAGCTTAGGAACCTAAAAATTAGAATAATATTAAAGCATTGGAACAGAAAAATTAGAATAATGTTAAAGCATAGGAACAGAAAAAATAGAATAATGTTAAAGCATAGGAACAGAAAAAATAGAATAATGTTAAAGCATAGGAACATAAAAATTAGAATAATGTTAAAGCATAGGAACATAAAAATTAGAATAATTTTAAAGCATAGGAACATAAAAATTAGAATAATATTAAAGCATAGGAACATAAAAATTAGAATAATGTTAAAGCTTAGGAACCTAAAAATTAGAATAATGTTAAAGCTTAGGAACAGAAAAATTGGAGGCATGTTAAAGCATAGGAACAGAAACATTAGAATAATGTTAAAGCATTGGAAAATAAAAATTAGAATAATAAATTTATGTTGATATCCAATAGTTGTCGGCATACTTCAGCATCATAACTCCTTTTTATCGCATTTGTGCTCAAGTGACTGCAAGCGTGGGAGCGTAGTTAGGTCGATTGGTAGCACGCTTTCTCTTCATGGCGAGGCGATGGGTGCCGACGCAGAGGTCGCGGGTTCGATCCCTATGGTGGCCTGGATTTTTTTCTGTCTATTCCTTGTGTTTGTCTCGTCTTTGTTCCTATGGGGCTTTCATATTATCTTGGGTCATTACATTAACTTCCGACATGCCCCTTGCCTCACTGCTTGTCTTTAACTATTATGTTGTCTATCTTTGACTTTTTCACATCTGTCTTCATTTACTCTTGTATATTTGTGGATATCTTTATTAAGAAAAATGTGTTGGCTATTTTCATGTTATTCTTTAGGCAAAAATCTATGAGTCTCTCCATTTGGAGAAGTTGTTGTCTCTCCTTCTTTACTTATTACTCCTCCTGCGTTTCTACATTGTTGCCTACTCTAGTGTTTACATCTCCTAAAAGCATTAGTTCCTGTTTGAATTTATATTCTCTGCAGCTATTTGTACATCATTTTCGAAGATATCTTTTTCTTCTTTAGTTGCGTCTTAGTTTGGTCCATAAGCTATTAATAATTTAATTTCTCGTCCTTTTGGTTTAATATTTACCTCTGATAGCCATGGGCTTATAAATTTCCAACTTTCTAGTAGCTTTTCATGCCTTTTATGTACTAGGAGGCCTACTTCTGCTCTAGCTCTTTCTTTGACATGTAGACCTGAGAAGATTAGGAATATGATTTGGTCCTACGTTTTCTATTCCTTGTTCTTTTTTCTTTGTTTCTGTAATGGCCAAAAAATCTACTTTGAATTTTTCCATTTCTTCAACTAATTCAACTCTTTTCCATTTATTTCCCTAACGTTCCATGTTTCAAAAAATCACAGTCCATGTTCCTTTCCAAGTTCATCTTCCAAAGATCAAGCCGGTTATATTCCTTTCATTTCTCTGAATCAGGTTGTTTTGGATAAGCAGGGGATTAGCCCACTGTACTCTAGGTAGATGGTGGGGCTGCCACCTTGAGGCCCCCTACCAGGTCTTGTTATTGTCTGTCAGGGTTAACCCCTTAGCCTTTAGTCATTGAAAACCAGCCTGTAAGGCAGCATGTTGTTATTTTCTGTCAGGGTTAACTCCTTAGCCTTTGGTCATTCAAGACCAGCCTGCAAGGTGGCAGGTTGTTTTCTGTCAGGGTTTACTCCTTTAGCCTTTGGTCAACCAAGAATCGACCTGCAAGGCATCAGGAGACTCAGTGGAGGGTGGGATCATCTACTCCCCGTACAGGTGCTTACCTGTCCACTGCCCGGTATATATATATATATGTATATATATATATATATATATATATATATATATATATATATATATATATATATATATATATATATATATATCTATCTATCTATATCTATATATATATATATCTAATATCTATATCTATATGTATATATATATATATATATATATATATATATATATATATATATATATATATATATATATATATATATCTATATGTATTGTATCTATTTATCTATCTATCTATCTATCTATCTATCTATCTATCTATCTATCTATCTATCTATCTATCTATCTATCTATCTATCTATCTATCTATCTATCTATCTATATATATCTAACATCTAAACAACGTTACATTGTTCTAAACAACATTGCATTGTTCTAAACAACATTACATTGTTCTAAACAACGTTGCATTGTTCTAAACAACGTTACATTGTTCTAAACAACGTTACATTGTTCTAAACAATGTTACATTGTTCTAAACAAACTACATTGTTCAAAACTACACTGCACTGTTCAAAACAACGTTACATTGTTCTGAACAACGCTACACTGTTCAAAACAACGCTACATTGTTAAAAACAATGCTGCACTGTTCAAAACAACGTTACATTGTTCTAAACAACGTTACATTGTTCTAAACAACGTTACATTGTTCAAAACAACTCTTATTGTTCAAAACAACGTTACATTGTTCAAAACAACGTTACATTGTTCAAAACAACGCTGAATTGTTCAAACAACGTTACATTGTTCAAACAACTTTACATTGTTCAAAAACAACGTTACATTATTCAAAACAACGTTACATTGTTCAAAACAACGCTGCATTGTTCAAACAACGTTACATTGTTCAAAACAACGTTACATTGTTCAAAACAACGTTACATTGTTCAAAACAACGCTACATTGTTCAAAACAACGCTACATTGTTCAAAACAACGTTACATTGTTCATAACAACGTTACATTGTTCAAAACAACGCTACATTGTTCAAAACAACGCTACATTGTTCAAAACAACGTTACATTGTTCAAAACAACGCTACATTGTTCAAAACAACGCTACATTTATTCAAAACAACGTTACATTGTTCAAAACAACGTTACATTGTTCAAAACAACGTTACATTGTTCAAAACAACGCTACATTGTTCAAAAAACAACTACATTGTTCAAAACAACGCTACATTGTTCATAACAACGTTACATTGTTCAAAACAACGCTACATTGTTCAAAAACAACGCTACATTGTTCAAAACAACGTTACATTGTTCAAAACAACGCTACATTGTTCAAAACAACTACATTGTTCAAAACAACGTTACATTGTTCAAAACAACGTTACATGGTTCAAAACAACGTTACATTGTTAAAACAACGCTACATTGTTCAAAAACAATGTTACATTGTTCAAAACAATTCAAAACAACGTTACATTGTTCACAACAACGCTCATGGTTCAAGACAACGTTACATTGTTTACAAAACAACGCTACATGGTTCAAAACAATGCTACATTGTTTCCTTAACAACGCTACATTGTTCAAAACACCGTTACTGTTTAAAACAACGTTACATTGTTCAAAACAACGCTGCATGGTTCAAACAACGTTACATTGTTCATAACAACGTTTACATTGTTCGTGCAACGTTGCGCGTGTTCAAAACAACGTTACATTGTTCAAAAACAACGTTGCATTGTTCAAACACCGTTACATTGTTCAAAACAACGCTATATTGCTCAAACAACGTGACATGGTTTAAAACAACTCTACATTGTTCAAAACAACATCAGATTGTTCAAACAACGTTACATTGTTGAAAACAACTCTACATTGTTCAAAACAATGCTGCATTCAAAACAACGTTACATTGTTCTAAACAACACTACATTGTTCAAGAAACTACGTTACATTGTCTAAACAACGCTGCACGGGTCAAAACAACGTTACATTATTTCCTAAAACAACGTTACATTGTTTTTTTAAACAACATTACATTGTTCAAAACAACGTTACATTGTTCTAAACAACATGCATTGTTCTAAGCAACGTTGCGTTGGTCTACAAACAACCTTTATTGTTCTAAACAACGTGGCATTTGTTCAAAAACAACGTTGCATTGTTCAAAACAACGTTACATTGTTCAAAACAACGTTACATTGTTCTAAACAACGTTGCATTGTTCAAAACAACGCTACATTGTTCAAAACAACGTTACATTGTTCAAAACAACGTTACATTGTTCAAAACAACGTTACATTGTTCAAAACAACGTTACATTGTTCAAAACAACGTTACATTGTTCAAAACAACGTTACATTGTTCAAAACAACGTTACATTGTTCTAAACAACGTTACATTGTTCTAAACAACGTTACATTGTTCTAAACAACGTTACATTGTTCTAAACAACGTTGCATTGTTCTAAACAACGTTACATTGTTCTAAACAACGTTACATTGTTCTAAACAATGTTACATTGTTCTAAACAACACTACATTGTTCAAAACTACACTGCACTGTTCAAAACAACGTTACATTGTTCTGAACAACGCTACACTGTTCAAAACAACGCTACATTGTTAAAAACAATGCTGCACTGTTCAAAACAACGTTACATTGTTCTAAACAACGTTACATTGTTCTAAACAACGTTACATTGTTCTAAACGCGTTGCAACTAACAAGTAACATTGATGTTCCAAAAGCAATTGTTGTTCAAAACAACGCGCTGAATTGTTCAAACAACGTTACATTGTTCAAAACAACTTCTTTACATTGTTCAAACAACGTTACATTATTCAAAACAACGTTACATTGTTAAAAACAACGCTACATTGTTCAAAACAATGTTACATTGTTCAAAACAATTCAAAGCAACGTTACATTGTTCACAACAACGCTACATGGTTCAAACAACGTTACATTGTTCAAAAACAACGCGCTACATGGGTCAAAACAATGCTACATTGTTCATAACAACGCTACATTGTTCAAACACCGTTACATTGTTTAAAACAACGTTAAGCATTGTTCAAAACAACGCTGCATGGTTTCAAAACAACGTTACATTGTTCATAACAACGCTACATTGTTCAAAACAACGTTACATTGTTCAAAACAACGTTACATTGTTCAAAACAACGCTGCATTGTTCAAATTACCGTTACATTGTTCAAAACAACGCTATATTGTTCAAAACAACGTGACATGGTTCAAACAACTCTACATTGTTCAAAACACAACCGCATTGTTCAAACAACGATACATTGTTCAAAACAATCACATTGTTCAAAACAATGCTGCATTGTTCAAAACAACTGCGCATTGTTCAAACAACGTTACATTGTTCAAAACAACGTTACATTGTTCAAAACAACGTTACATTGTTCAAACAACGTTACATTGTTCAAAATAAAGTTACATTGTTCAAAACAACGTTACATTGTTCAAAACAACGTTACACGTTCAAAACAACGTTACATTGTTCAAAAGCCAACGTTACATTGTTCAAAATAACGTTACATTGTTCAAAACAACGTTACATTGTTCAAAACAACGCTACATTGTTCAAAACAACGCTACATGGTTCAAAACAACACTAAATTGTTCAAATCAACTCTACATTGTTAAACAACGTTACATTGTTCAAAACAACGTTACATTGTTCAAAATAACGCTACATGGTTCAAAACAACGTTACATTGTTCAAAACAATCAAAAACATTACATTGTTCAAAAACAACGTTACATTGTTCAAAACAACGCTACATTGTTCAAAACAATGCTGCATTGTTCAAACAACGTTACATTGTTCAAAACAACACTACATTGTTCAAAACAACGTTAAATGAAAACAAAACAATGCAACATTATAACTAAAAACAACTTACATTTTTCAAAACAACGCTACATTCTTCAAAACAACTCTCATACATTGTTCAAAACAACTATACATTGTTCAAACAACGTTACATTGTTCAAAACAACTCTACATTGTTTAAAACAACTCTGTTGTTCAAAACAACTCCCACATTGTTCAAAACAACGCTACATTGTTCAAAACAACTCTACATTGCTCAAAACAACTCTACATTGTTCAAAACAACTCTACATTGTTCAAAACAACTCTACATTGTCTAAAACAACTCTACATTGTTCAAAACAAATCCCCACATTGTTCAAACAACCCTACATTGTTCAAAACAACTCTACATTGTTGAAAAAAAACTCTACATTGTTCAAAACAACTCTACATTGTTTCAAAACAACTCTACATTGTTCAAAACAACTCTCACATTGTTCAAAACAACGTTACATTGTTCAAAACAACGTTACATTGTTCAAAACAACGTTACATTGTTCAAAACAACGTTACATTGTTCAAAACAACTCTACATTGTTCAAAACAACTCTACATTGTTCAAAACAACGTTACATTGTTCAAAACAACTCATTGTTCAAAACAACGTTACATTGTTCAAAACAACTTTACATTGTTCAAAACAACTCCATTGTTCAAAACAATCGCATTGTTCAAAACAACGTTACATTGTTCTAAACAACGTTACATTGTTTCAAAACAACGTTACATTGTTCAAAACAACGTTACATTGTTTCAAAACAACGTTACATTGTTCAAAACAACGTTACATTGTTCAAAACAACGTTACATTGTTCAAAACAACGTTACATTGTTCAAAACAACGTTACATTGTTCAAAACAACTCTACATTGTTCAAAACAACCCTACATTGTTCAAAACAACTCTACATTGTTCAAAACAACGCTACATTGTTCAAAACAACTCTACATTGTTCAAAACAACTCTACATTGTTCAAAACAACGCTACATTGTTCAAAACAACGCGGCATTGTTCAAAACAACTCTACATTGTTCAAAACAACTTTACATTGTTCAAAACAACGCTACATTGTTCAAAACAACTCTACATTGTTCAAAACAACTCTACATTGTTCAAAACATTGCGGCATTGTTCAAAACAACTCTACATTTTTAAAACAACGCGGCATTGTTCAAAACAACTCTACATTGTTCAAAACAACGCTACATTGTTCAAAACAACGTTACATTGTTCAAAACAACGCTACATTGTTCAAAACAACTCTACATTGTTCAAAACAACGCTACATTGTTCAAAACAACTCTACATTGTTCAAAACAACTCTACATTGTTCAAAACAACGCTACATTGTTCAAAACAACGCGGCATTGTTCAAAACAACGCTACATTGTTCAAAACAACGCTACATTGTTCAAAACAACGCTACATTGTTCAAAACAATGCTACATTGTTCAAAACAACGCGGCATTGTTCAAAACAACGCTACATTGTTCAAAACAATGCTACATTGTTCAAAACAATGCTACATTGTTCAAAACAACGCTACATTGTTCAAAACAACGCTACATTGTTCAAAACAATGCTACATTGTTCAAAACAATGCTACATTGTTCAAAACAATGCTACATTGTTCAAAACAACGCTACATTGTTCAAAACAACGCGGCATTGTTCAAAACAACGCTACATTGTTCAAAACAACGCTACATTGTTCAAAACAACGCTACATTGTTCAAAACAACGCTACATTGTTCAAAACAACGCTACATTGTTCAAAACAATGCTACATTGATTTCAACAATGCTACATTGTTAAAAACAACTCGGCATTGATAAAACAACGCGCATTGTTCAAAACAACGCGGCATTGTTCAAAACAACGCGGCATTGTTCAAAACAACTTGGCATTGTTCAAAACAACGCTGCACGGTTCAAAAAACAAGCGTTGTTTTGAACCGTGCAGTGTTTTCTAAAACAAATAAAGAGTTAGGAGTAAAAAAACCCCAGAAAACTTCGGAAATACAAAATGCGTAACTCCACATCGCACAAAAATTAAAAAGAATCAAAATTTTCTCAACAATAATAAGTCAATTTTTTTTCAAATTTTTGTGAAAAGATATTCAAATTAAAAAAAGAAGAAACCAAATTTGAAAATTAAAATGCTTAATGAGTACAATAACATTTTGATAGGAGCATTCAGTAGCGAATAATATGTCCACCTGCCGCTTCGATCACTGCTTGACAACGCCTTCGTATTGAAAGAATGATGCTAGAAAAGAAGTTTCGTATTGAGAAATAACATTCCATTTCTGCAATGAAAGTATGCTTTTATTGCAAAGATCGTTAATGTTTCTGATTGTGTATCTCGAAACCCATCTCCCCTATGACATCCCATACGTGCTCAATGGGGTTGGGGTTCAGGTCCGGGCTCATGGCGGGCTATGGCATGTTGCAAAAGGCTTATTGGTTGAGAAAAGTCCTGTGATATGTGGGCCACATGAGAACGTGCATTGTCCCATTTTCTTTTAACTTCTTCCTCATTGTAGAGATAGAGACATTCAAAGACAAGGTTATTGATTTAGTTACGAGCCAAAGGTCATTCTCATGCTATAAAACGATTGACTCATCATTTAACCGGCTGCCACAAGAGGTCTACCGCTCATGTATCTGGGGGTGAACTGTCCTGGTTTCATCTTCATTTTTCAAGAATGTACTGATTGTTGAATGGTTATAATTGGAAGAAAAAAGTAATTTATTTAAATTTCATCTCTTGTCGATGGCTTTGTGGTAATTGTTGTATCTAAGTTTGTTAAGAGACATTTAGAGCCTCAAAGATTGACAGTAGATCTATATATGTTTTGGCAAGAAATGCTGTGATTATTCAAGGTAGATCTCTCTCTCTCTCTCTATATATATATATTGGCATGAAATGTTGTGTTATGCACAGTAGATCTATATATGTTTTAGCATGAAATGCTTTTGAAAATTGACAGTAGATCTCTGTATGTTTTGGAAAGAAATGCTGTGAAAATTGACAGTAGATCTATGTATGTCTTGGCATGAAAATGCTGTGAGTATTGACAGTAGATCTATATATGTTTTGGCATGAAATGCTGTGAAAATTGACAGTAGATCTATGTATGTTTTGCATGAAATGTTGTGATTATTGACAGTAGATCTATATATGTTTTGGCATGAAATGCTGTAAAAATTGACAGTAGATCTATGTATGTTTTGGCATTAAATGCTGTGATTATTGACAGTAGATCTATATATGTTTTGGCAAGAAATACTGTGATTATTGACAGTAGATCTATATATGTTTTGGCAAGAAATGCTGTGGAAATTGACAGTAGATTAAGTATGTTTTGGCATGAAATGCTGTGATTATTGACAGTAGATCTATATATGTTTTGGCATGACATGCTGTGAAAATTGACAGTAGATCTATATATGTTTTGGCATGAAATGCTGTGATTGTTTTCTTTTGCAAATAAAAAGAGATGGCGTATTATTGATGACGTAATAATCTTTTTTGAAAATCTTCCAAGTCCTTTTGATTAGAGAGTAAGCAATACAAAAAAACACAGTGAGTCAAGGGGAATATCGAATCCGTTCTCTATTGTATTGTACATAATCTCCACCTCTGTCTACCATGTACAAAAACCTCGTAAAATTCTGATGTCTAATTTTCAGCCAAGTTTTGACAGCTGTCTTTACTTCATCGTCATTCTCATATTGGTGGCCTTTCAATGCTTCTTTCAGTGGACCGAGTAGATGTAGTAATTCATCGTTTATTGTCTTGGCAAACAGTCAGCCAAGGTAACGCCCTGATAGTCTCAACAGTGAGCCCATTGTGTGATGACTAATAGCATGGTAGTCCATAGACTAATAACAGTCCATTGTGTGATGACTAATAGCATAGTGAGCCCATTGTGTGATGACTAATAGCATAGTGAGCCCATTGTGTGATGACTAATAGCATAGTGAGCCCATTGTGTGATGACTAATAGCATAGTGAGCCCATTGTGTGATGACTAATAGCATAGTGAGCCCATTGTGTGATGACTAATAGCATAGTGTTGATTACTAATAGCATAGTGAGCCATTGTGTGATGACTAAAAGCATAGTGAGCCCATTGTGTGATGACTAATAGCATAGTGAGCCCATTCGTCGTAAATCTGTGTGTTTGACCTGAGGAGAGATGATACCAGATACATCTATGATGATGTCCTCTTGACTTTCTTATTCTCTTGTAAGTATGACAGACTCAAAATCATTACAGCCAAAATAGCACAGGCCTCAATTGAAACTATTGGACAATTTGTGAAAAGGATTTTTGCTAACATCTAGAGAAAAAGATTATAAGATTGAATGACAGATAAGAAACAAGAAGATTACTTCTGTTCTATGAGATCTTTCGTGTGAAAATTATGAAAACAGCAGAATGATTGATAAAGGTAAAAGCCAGACAATGTTAGAGCTAAGAAAAAGATATGAGCACATAACCAAAATGAATAGGGTGGTGTCACTGAAAATTGGAACTTTCCAAGTCTGACTTGGAAATATGAAACCTGGTTACATTTTGAAAGATGAGGGAAGTAGTCGATCAGCAAAGGACAATGAGACATGGTTAAATATTGGAGAGTAGTAAAGGTCAATGAGACATGGTTAAATATTAAGAGAGTAGTAAAAGGGCAATGAGACATGGTTGAATATTGAGAGAGGAAGCAAAGGGCAATGAGACATGGTTGAATATTGAGAGAGTAGCAAGGGCAATGAGACATGGTTGAATATTGAGAGAGAGTAGTAAAGGAGTAATGAGACATGGTTAAATATTGATTAAGTAGTAAACGGTAATGAGACATGGTTAAATACTGAGAGAGAGGTAAAAGGCAATGAGACATGGTTAAATATTGAGAAGAGTAGTAAAGGGTAATGAGACATGGTTAAATATTGAGAGAGAGTAAAGGCAATGAGACATGGTTAAATATTGAGATAGTAGTAAGGGTAATGAGACATGGTTAAATATTGAGAGAGAGAGGTAAAGGGCAATGAGACATGGTTAAATATTTTGAGAGAGGTAAAGGCAATGAGACATGGTTAAATATTGAGAGAGAGGTAAAGGCAATGAGACATGGTTAAATATTGAGAGAATAGTAAAAGGCAATGAGACATTGTTGAATATTGAAAGAGTAGTAAAGGTCAATGAGACATGGTTGAATATTAAGAGACTAGTAAAGGTCAATGAGACATGGTTGAATATTGAGAGAGTAGTAAAGGTCAATGAGACATGGTTGAATATTGAAAGAGTAGTAAAGGTCAATGAGACATGGTTGAATATTAAGAGAGTAGTAAAGGTCAATGAGACATGGTTGAATATTAAGAGAGTAGTAAAGGTCAATGAGACATGGTTGAATATTGAGAGAGTAGTAAAGGTCAATGAGACATGGTTGAATATTGAGAGAGTAGTAAAGAGTTATGATAAATGGTTAAATATTGAAAAGAGTAGTAAAAGGCATTGAGACATGGTTAAATACTGAGAGAGTAGTAAAGAGTTATAATAAATGGTTAAATACTAAGAGAGTAGTAAAGGGCAATGAGACATGGTTAAATATTGAGAGAGTAGTAAAGAGTTATAATAAATGGTTAAATATTGAGATAGTAGTAAAGAGCAATGACACATGGTTAAATACTGAGAGTAGTAAAAGGGCAATGCAACATGGTTAAATATTGAGAGAATAGTAAAAAAATTATGATAAATGGTTAAATATTTAGAGAGCAGTAAAGGGCAATGAGACATGGTTGAATATTGAAAGAGTAGTAAAGGCAATGAGACATGGTTGAATATTGAGAGAGTAGTAAAGGGGAATGAGACATGGTTGAATATTGAAAGAGTAGTAAAGGTCAATGAGACATTAGTAGAATGTAATGAGACATGGTTGAATATTGAGAAATTAGTAAAACGTAATAAGACATGGTTAAATATTGAGAGATTAGTAGAACGTAATGTTAAGAGAGTAGTAAAGGGCAATGGGACATGGTTGAATATTGAGAGAGTAGTAAAGGGCCATGAGACATGGTTGAATATTGAGAGAGTAGTAAAGGGCAATGAGACATTAGTAGAATGTAATGAGACATTGTTGAATATTGAGAAATTAGTAGAACGTAATAAGACATGGTTGGATATTGAGAGATTAGTAGAACGTAATATTAAGAGAGTAGTAAAGGGCAATGGGACATGGTTGAATATTGAGAGAGAGTAGTAAAGGGCAATGAGACATGGTTGAATATTAAGAGAGTAGTAAAGGGCAAATAGACATGGTTGAATATTAAGAGAGTAGTAAAGGGCAATGAGACATGGTTGAATATTGAAAGAGTAGTAAAGGGCAATGAGACATGGTTGAATATTGAGAGAGTAGTAGAGGGCAATGATACATGGTTAAATATTGAGAGAGTAGTAAAGGGCAATGAGACATTAGTAGAATGTAATGAGACATGGTTGAATATTGAGAAATTAGTAGAACGTAATAAGACATGGTTGAATATTGAGAGATTAGTAGAAGGCTCTGAAAGTGAATGCTATCACAGCAGTAAAAGCCTTATGGTATTCCAGCAGAGCTCTGAAAATGAATGCTATCACAGCAGTAAAACCTTATGGTATTCCAGCAGAGGCTCTGAAAGTGAATGCTATCACAGCAGTAAAGCCTTATGGTATTCCAGCAGAGGCTCTCAAAGTGAATGCTATCACCACAGTAGATGAACTATACAGTTTGTTTTCTTGTTGTTACTTTTTTTAAAATATTTTGTTTCAAAGGTTTGGAAGAATGAACGATACATAAAGATGACTGATATTCTGTCTTAAAACAAATGTAACGCTTATTATAATAAATATCTCGAATACGAAATTGAGATAGAAATAATATGCGGTACATTTCGTGGACGGTATATGTTGCAGAGACCTCATCTCCCATTTTATTGTTTCTATAATGTCCATACAACAGAACTGATATAGTACATGTATGTAGTTCTACATTCTTATCTTCCCTCAGTTAGAAATTTGCTCTTTGCATTGAAGGTACCGTAAATCATTATAACGTATTGTGTCATTGTTCTCACTTCGCGATTCTTTGGGCTATCCCATTTTGCTGTATCAGTTTGATATTTTACTGATATGCATGGATTTCTAGTCCATATCCCCACAGGTGCAGGCTCACCTCACCGACTGTACATCATTTATCCTCCAACAGGTCAGTTTATTCAAAGTCCTTCTCAACTCCCGGGGGAAGCATATAATTACTCATGCCTGCTAGGCTGTTCGTACTAACACTCTGATAAGATCTTTCTCTA
>JAXRKP010001944.1:55000-81575 GCA_037039925.1 Doris montereyensis | reverse complement strand
CCTTTAGCGGTCGCAACGTCTACGCTAAACCAGTTTGCTACTCACTCATACGAAGCAAATTTTCTAGATACATAGAAATGTGGAACGCACCCCTAGGAAATAACATCATAACACAGACATCTAAATATTATTATCTTATTAATTAGTCATCTCATTAGTGTTTAATAACAGCTCATTACTACAAATAATAATGAGTTCTGAATGCCACCGATGTTGCTAAAAAATAGGAACAAAAGTGTTAGTTAAGTAGTAATAGAGGGTCAAAAAATTTATTGATAAAATAATTCCACCAAACAAACCATTAGATACTAGATCTAAATAAATTCTTGCTAAACACGCAGTCCCAATACAGAATTATGTAAAATCATGTTTAACTCCTCTTGAGGAGGATTTATTTATATATATTTCATCAATTTCAGCTACATTATTCATAATCTCTGCAAACCCTAAATCAGATTCTAATAATTCTGAATATTTCATACATAGATTATAAAACTTATTAAATATTTAATTATGTTGATAATTTTATTTTATATCTTTCCTCAATAAATATATTATATTCATCAATAGTTTTATCAATAGTACAAAGTAATTTTAATAATTCTAAATATTTTCCAAGATGATAATAATATAATTTATTTTTCTTATCTACATATTTTATTTTATTCACAATGTTATCACATAGATCAAGTATTTCTTCAATATCAGATGTATTATTAATTTCTAGACTAGGAGTATCTGCTTTTTCAATTTTACTAAATAATATTTTTCTCAATTCTTCAATAGGAATTTTTTGTCTGTTTGGTTTTATTTCTTTTTCATGAATGATATAATTAAAGTTAGAAGGATTAATGCCATAGCTATTATTTGATTATAAAATTTTAATATTTTACTTTTAGATATACAATCTTTTAAGGATATCACTAATAAAAGTGTATAATTTATTGTTATCAATTTTTTTAAATAAAATTTTTAAAATTTTTTGTTTTTTGTAATTCTTTTCTCATAAAAAGAACCAGTAATATCTTCTCTTTTAAGTCTTTAATTTTATATGTAATTGGATTTGTATATATAATTTCTGTCTATCTTAAATATTTCTGTAATCCAATTTTGTTCATATCCTTTCTTAAATGTGTTTTTATATTTTGTTATTCTTACATTATCACCAACTTTATA
Organism: Doris montereyensis; assembly: GCA_037039925.1. Taxonomy (NCBI): domain Eukaryota; kingdom Metazoa; phylum Mollusca; class Gastropoda; order Nudibranchia; family Dorididae; genus Doris; species Doris montereyensis. Next base: position 80,399 of record JAXRKP010001944.1, on the reverse strand, counting down.
TTTTGATTTTTCGCTTTCACATGGTTCTTCTTTAAATACTCGATTAAATATTTCTTTTTCATTTCCTTTCTTACTTCCTTCAGTAGGTGTCATTTTAATTGTATTATGAAATGTGTTATTATATTTGTTAATTAATTGTTCTAATACATCATAATATTTAGTAGTATTATAAGCAGTAAAATATTTGAACATTTTTCTTTAAGAGTTCGGTTAAATAGTTCAATATTACATGACTTGCTTTAGTTTTGACTGTATATAATGCTGACGTTATTTAATTTAAGCAAGTTTTTCATGATTTTATTGAAAGAATTCAGTTCCTTTATCAACCCAAATCTTTCCAAGTTTTCTTTCTGTAAATAATATTTGAAAAGCATTAGCAACTTCTAATCCTGTTTTTGTTTTTAAAGCTGTACAGCCCAAGCATATTTTGAAAATATCTATAACAGTTCTGCCGTGCAAAGGCAAAGCGACGTATCTCCAAAAGTAGAGATTTGTTATGTTTGGGCTTCATTGGGCTTATCTTACCCATTTGTAATATAGTCAAAAGGCATAGTGACGTATCTCCATTAGAAATGGCATTTTATATGTTGAAAATCAACGTAAGCGACAGCTTGGTGCTATTTCCGCAAAGGCAATGCGACGTAAGTCCACCACTTACGTCGATTTGCCTTTGTGGAAGGAGATACACAATTTTGCCTTAGGGGTTACACTGTGACCTTTGCAGTTACGTCATGGGACCAGAAATTTGAAATTTACCAAGCCGCCATTTCTCACAACAAACTACAGAAATTTCAATTTGAATACAGTTTGCTGTTACTATCGGCTTTTCAACACTCTTTCGAAACCTGTCTAGACGTTCAGCGACATTTTCCCAGCACGATTATGAGCAAGCGTGTAAGTATAAACAGAACTATAATTTCTAACCTAGATAACATTGATTTACTGTAGATCTAGGTCTAGGTCTAAATCTAGATCTACAAGCCTAGAATGTAGACCAAGCTCTATTTCACTCTCATTTTGACTAAAAATAAAATGGCCATAATTTGTAGATAGTCTCGATAAAGATAACACGTTTAACTAATAATTACGACTACATAGATCTAGAACAGTTTTGTCCCTTAAAACGTTAAAATTGAAATTGTTTATGAACAAGAATAGATATATATATATATATATATATATATATATATATATATATATATATATATATATATATATATATATATATATATATATATATATATATATATATATATATATATATATATATATATATATATATATATATATATATATTCTGTAGATCTACTTTGATGTTTCTACGGTGTCCATTGGAACTGTGGCATTAAGCTAAGGTCTAGGACTTCAAATCGAGTGGTCCCCACTTCGAATCCTAATGACACCTTAGTTGTTTCTTTTACATTGTTACTATGACAAAGTTGTACAGCGCATAGAGCATTCGTGGATATGTGCTATTTTAGAATACTCATTTATTTATTTATTTATGCGCTATTTTGTATCGATTTCTTTTCTTTTTTAAAAACTTCAAACACGTTTATTTTGATCACATTTCTATGTATGTCCACAGATGAAACAGATGAACTCACAGGAGGTGCGTGAGTTGCTTGCAATGAGTGACAGTGAAGAGGACTATGAAGATGACTTCTCCGATGATAATTATGTACATGCCTCTACCCGACACAGACACAAGTACCGGTAGTAGTGATGACAATGAATTGATCATAAAAAGGAGACAAAAAGGAACACCGATTACATCTAATTCCATTATTCCAGTCCCTCTTGCCAATCAAGTCACTCCTATTCCAGTCCCTCTTGCCAATCAAGTCACTCCGATTCCAGTCATCCCTGCCAATCAAGTCACTCCGATTCCAGTCCCTCTTGCCAACCAAGTCACTCCGATTCCAGTCCCTCTTGGCAACCAAGTCACTGCGATTCCAGTCCTCTTGCCAATCAAGTCACTCCGATTCCAGTCCCTTTTGCCAACCAAGTCACTCCGATTCCAGTCACCCCTGCCAATCAAGTCACTGCGATTCCAGTCCCTCTTGCCAATCAAGTCACTCCGATTCCAGTCATCCCTGCCAATCAAGTCACTGCGATTCCAGTCCCTCTTGCCAATCAAGTCCATTCCAGTCACCCCTGCCAATCAAGTCACTGCGATTCCAGTCCCTCTTGCCAATCAAGTCACTGCGATTCCAGTCCCTCTTGCCAATCAAGTCACTGCGATTCCAGTCCTCTTGCCAATCAAGTCACTCCGATTCCAGTCCCTCTTGCCAATCAAGTCACCCGATTCCAGTCCCTCTCGCCAATCAAGTCACTGCGATTCCAGTCCCTCTTGCCAATCAAGTCACTGCGATTCCAGTCCCTCTTGCCAATCAAGTCACTCCGATTCCAGTCCCTCTTGCAAATCAAGTCACTATGATTCCAGTCCCTCTTACCAATCAAGTCACTATGATTCCAGTCCTCTTACCAATCAAGTCACTATGATTCCAGTCCCCCTGCCAATCAAGACGATCAAACGCCTCAGGGTAACAAACGAAAAAGATGTAGGAATTCGGATGAGCGTAAGAACAGAGACGCATTACAGCACACCGTAAGGGAATGCTGCCCTAGTACTTGCAAGATGGAGTGCAGCAAGACTTTTGGCCGTGAAGATCGGGAAAGAATCAATGCTGAGTTTTGGATGATGGATAAAGAAGGAAGGAAACAGTGGATTTGGGATATAGCCAAACAAGAGGCAAAGAAAAGACTGAGAACGGATGCAACTGAATCAAGAAGGACAAAGACGTTCAAGTATTCCATGAGGCGCTCCTCGAATCAGGTGGTGGACTGAAGACAGTTTGTAAAGTATTTTTCCTGACTACTTTAGGTACAACAAAAGCAGCGATGGAGTAGTGATCAGAATTTTGAATAGTGCACCCACAGAGAGTTCAATTCCTGCTCCAAACAAAAGATTAGGACTTGTACCTAAGAACAAGCTGAACCACTTAGAAATACGAAACCACATCGGAAAGTACAATCCAGCTGTACATCATTATAGAAGAGAACACGCACCTAACCGCCTCTACTTGCCTTCAGACATAACAATAACCAGTATGCACGAAGATTTCTGTAGCACAACTAAGAAAATCAGTTTTGAGACGTATAGGAAGGAAGTAGCTGACATGAATATTCGCTTTGCAATGTTAGGATAGGAAGAATGTGAGACATGCAAGAAATTCAAGATACACTCATCTGAAGTCCACCATGAGGAACCTACAGACTGCCAAACATGCCCAAACTATAAAAAACATGATCAAAGAAAGAAAACGGCAAGAGCAGCCTACCAGGCCGATGTTGAGGCATCAAAGCACAGCAAGGATACAGTCTTTGTATCGGTCGACCTTCAAAAGGTTATCATGCTCCCCAGGATGCCAAAAGTAAAGACATGTGCATTTACGAGACGCATCATTGCATTCAATGAAACATTCGCTGGGCTAGGGAAATCAAATAAAAATAGTGCTGTTGTTTGGCATGATGCCATAAGTGGCAGAAACGCCGACGACATCAGTTCAGCTTACTGGGCCTTCCTGAGGAGCGAGAGGATACACAACGGTTTGTTTTTTGGGGTGACAATTGCTGCGCCCAAAACAAAAATTGGACATTTTTTTTCTTTCTTCAAACTGCAGTGAATAGTACAGAGCTTGCAGCAGAGGAAGTAACGTTAAAGTTTTTGGAGGCAGGATATACATTTATGTCGGCAGACTCAGTGCACCACAGCATTGAGAGAGAGCTGAAGAAAAGAGGGGATGTCTGTGACTGGCAAGAATATCTGGAAATCATAGGCAACGCCAAATGTAAACCCATTGAACTGGCAGCTGGCAATTGTAAGAAGTGGCAGGACAACCACAATAAAAAAGGAACGCACAAACTAGCTGACATGACGGTTGTGCAATTCCGAAGAGGTGAGCGCAATCTTTTTTTACAAGACAGGCCACCAAGAAGACAGCCCCTTCATCAGTGTGGACTTCCTTAAAAATAGGAATCCGGCAACGAACAGCATCCCGTGGCATCCAGGAGGACAAGAAGCAGTCCATAATAAAAAATAAATACTTATAGTGTTTATTTTGTTTTGAGTATTTTTGCATATCTATAAGATCAGCTGCCCATGTTTGATCAACACCATACACAACGACTTTTCTTTTTGAAATTTCTAAATTATGGGTTTATGAAGTTCGTTGGCTAATTCTGTAGTTAGAGGTTGTCCTAGTCATTTAGCTTTGGCGACGCCTGAACTTAGTCCATCGATTCCAAGTCCACCCACATATTTTAATCCAATAATTCCTTGAGAAAGCTTTTTATTCAACCATTCATTAATACTTTTTGGTTTTAACATTTTCATATTATCCAACATTTTTTTTATCACATATTTTATTCCGATCTTTAAACTTTTTATGTTTATCATAACAAATATCATGATTCATTGCAATTTCATCTAATTCATTTATTGGTTTTGAACCTGGTAAAGGATTATTATCAGAATCAAGTCTTAAATTTAATTTAGTAAAAGGTCCTAGAAAATTATAACCAGGACTATGTATCTCTAGCATTTTATTAATTATTGTATCTGCAAACGAGCTTCGCTTATGAATCTTTAGTTCAAAACCTTTACCAGTAAATTTAGATTTATTTGTCTCACAAACATTTCAAACAATAAATTTACCTTTGCTCATATTTCTATTATTTTTATTTGTAGCTTGATGTTTATCTTTTGTATCTGTTTTTTTGTCTACATTTCATGCAGTATATCATTTCCATTTTAATATGATTATTTTCTATTATGGTATCTTGTTATTTCCAACATTATTTTCATTCTATTATTATCTATTTTTGCAAGTTTACGATTGCAAATATTACAGCAAATAAAACGAAGAGAACCTGATAAATGATCGTTATCTAAACATTTTGTACTGTTTATAGTGCTTCCAAATTCTTTATCACATAGATAACAGTTTGTTGCTTTGTTTAATAAGTTATATATTTCATGACAATCTTCTGATTTAATTCCATTTCTTTTCCAACCTTTTATTACTAGTTTTTTATTATTTATTTTATAATATTCATTGTAATATTTTTTCCTTTTTATTTATTATTTTTTTTATAATATTCTTGACTTTTATCTGTATATTTTTTATATATTCTTTTCCACATGGTTTACATATACAACTCTTTCCGTCTTTTCTAGATTTATCATTATGAACTTCGAATGGTGATTTATATTCCTCACATGTATAACAATATGTATATATAATAAATGGATAATGTAAAATATATCTCAGTAGAAAATATCATTCTAGAAAATAAACCTTTATCAAATTATGATATTATACAAGCGGTTAAAGATTTGAAAATAAAAAATTTCAAAGGTGTATATCTAAGAGACCAATTACCATCTAAACCAAATAAAAAAGAATGTGGAATAATTAATCTAGCTGACAACGAAGATTCAAGAGGTAGTCATTGGGTTTGTTACTATAACAATAATAATAATATTTATTACTATGACAGTTACGGTGTGAAATATTTTAATGAAATAGAAAATTATCTAAACTCAGAAACAAGTTCCATAAAATATAATATTTATAAAATACAAAGTTTTAATCAAGTTGTATGTGGGAATTTATGTTTATACTTTCTTGCTAAAATATCAAAAGGAATGAAATTTGATGATATAATTTTTCTTTAATAAAATGAATGTTAATAAACTTGGATTAATGGAAGATACGAGGATAATGATGAAGTAATTATTCCATTTCATAGTCATAGAGAAAACTTAAATGATTTGGAGAATGATGATGGATTTAATAAAGAGGAAAATAAGAAAGATATTTCTGGAATGAGATTAAATAAAAGAGGAGTTTATGAAAGAACGGTAATTACTTTATCAGAAGATAAAAACATTTTTAATGAAGGTAAAGTAAAAAAGATACTCCTTTAAACATTGTTTATTATAAAGATAATGAAAACTAATTAAAAATAAACATGATTGGAATATTAATTTTAAAATTGAGAATAATTCAATTTCATATAAAAGTGGAAATAATATTACTCAAAAAACTATTTAATTCTGGTAGTATGATTGGTAATTATATTCCATTAAAAGGCTATGAAGAAACAACGGTATTAGCAAAACAATGTGGTAAATATAATATTGGTGCAAATAAAAAATCAACCACATAGAACTGTTTTAATATTCAATACTAAACTACCAGCAGATGAAAAAAATATTAAAAAGATCCTCCAGTTGATTCTGTATTTTATATCCGTGGACATATTTCTGGTGAAAAAGAAAAACCTGAACCAATTCTAGAAGGGTTAGATATATCGATTGAAAATTTTGTAAAACAATAAGATTTTAGTATTAAAATTAAAAAGACTAAGACAGACTATGCAATAAAACCTTTCCCAGAAAAAGTAAAACTAAATGTTACTGGTGATATTAGATTAGATAAAGTAATTATTCATCATGAAGTTTATTATATAGATAGAATTGCTTTTACAACAGAAAAAATAACTGATGAAGAATTAATGTTTGTTTAAAAATTATTCTTATAAAAATGGATATGTTAAATCTTGGTGAAAAATTTATTATTGATGAAAGTATAGAAGCATATGAACTTCATGAATATACTCGTGATGTGGGTGGTTCTTTATTAAACAAAAATAATGAAGTAAGAATTACAATTAATAATCAGGATATGTTTTTAGATATATCAGAGAGTTATTTAGAATTTCAAGGACAACTAGTTAGAGATAAAATGGTTTTGAAAGTGATTATACACATGTAGATAAAGTAACATTAATTAATAACGCATTGATGTATTTATTCAGTAATATCAAATATAAAGTAAGTGGACAGGAAATTGAAAATTCAAATTATCCTGAGGAAATCACAACTATGATGGGATATTTAAAATGTTCGAAGATTTAGAGAAAACTGAAGGCTTAAATCAATTATGATATAGAGAAAAATCAAATCATTTTGGTAAATCCGGATTTAATATTAGGCATTATTATATTATTGAAAAGCCTGCCAAAAGGGTAGTTTTAGTTTCTCTGTCCCACTTAAACATTTTTTGGATTCTGTCAAACTTATAATAAGGTGATGTATCGTTTTGAACATGAATTATCATTATATAGAAAATAATCTAGTGAAGATGCAATACACTGTGAAATTCAAAAAGAAGGAGAAACTGCAGATGCGACAGCAACCACTGGATTTACAAGGACAAAAGGTGGAAAGGTAAAATTAGATAAATTATCTTGGTTTGTTCCACATGTTAAACCAAGTTTAAAATATGAAAATAAATTAATACGAAAATAAAAAATAAAGTTAATTATGATATAGTTTATAAAAAACTACATGGTGAAAATACATCAATTCCTCCAGGATTAACAATTGATTGGAGATTATCAACAAGTTCTTCTCCAGAAAAAAACATAGATTTATTATTATTGGATTTCAATTAAATAAAGAACACGATAAAGAATTATTTGATAAATCATTATTTTATTATGCTAACTTGAAAAATATTTTTGTTAATTTTAATTCAAGAAGATATCTTGAAGTTGATTATAATTTAAATTTCGAAAATAATAAATTTAGTAGAATGTTTAGAGAAGCAATAAATGTTAAAAAGAATTGTTTTGGTGACTTTGCCAGTACAAATATTTCTCCATTTGATTATAAAGATTTATATCCATTATATATTATTGATGTTAGTAAGCAATCTGATAGTATTAAAGCTGGTGTTACTGATATTACAGTTAAAATGAATTCTGAAAAAAGAACTGAACCAAATATGGAAGCATATGCTATAATTGTTTCTGATAGAATTGTACAAGTCCAAAGTGACGGAAGTAAATTAAAAATTCTACAATAAATAAACTTTAAAAATGGATATTGATTTAGAAAATATGAGTGATTATGAAGATATAGATTATTCTGATTTAGTTGATGAAAGTATATTCCATACTGTGAACACGAATTTTAATAAGAGTGTCAATGATTTAAACGCATATGCAGTTATTGTATCAGATAGAATTGTTCAGTAGACATTCATTTTGTTTAACATTCCTCATCATTATATTAATTTATTTCTTCATGAATATATAAATCATGCAAATTAATATTATTCCTTTCTATCATGTTGTAATTAATCTCTTTTGAATTTGTTTTGTAACATTATATAATTCTCATCAGGTGCCTTCCGCTTTACTAAGTTAGTGTTTGCAGAGAACTTTTTTATTTGTTTATCATTGTCATCTGGAATGAATACACCTTTACCAAATTCTTTTTCCATGGTTTATTCATCTTAGTTTCAATTTCTTCCTTGTTAAACATTTCAATGAAATCTGTTGGTTTTAATACATCTTTCTGAAAACCTTTAAATGTTTGTTTTGTTAAAAATACTCACTTCATTATCAATGGCGTAAACTATTTTAACTTTGGGCGCTAAAAACAATCCATAGAATATCCTTGCGCTGTTATCTAAATCATTGGATAGTTTACCTAATTCCACATCTTCTAAAAACTTCTTTTCTTTTAATATTGTAACAATATCGCAGTCAGTATAATAAATATGAGGTTCTTCAAATCCATCAATCTCTAGAATAACATTATTCATTAGTCTTTTAGAGTGAGACAGAATAAAGGTTCTCAAATGCGAAGGCATTAATTGTTTTGGTAATTCATCTACAATATTCTCTTCAATGTAATATTGATTGTGTTTTATTTTTTCATATTTTATAGCATCAGCATAGTTTTTTTCTTAATTCTTCTTCATTCCATAAATGACTTTTTGTTAATATATCCTTCTGAACCATTTTTCCATATAGAGAATTTAATAATAACTTTACCAATGCATAACCAACCTTATTTTTCTCCTTTTTGAACTTCTTTTAAGATTGTATAACTCATAAACATATTCTTTAAATGGGTTAATTGCGAAGTTTTCTTCATAAACTAATCTATCAAATATATAAATTATTTTTCCTCCACATCTAACAATTTCTTGAATATCTACTGATGTTAGAGTATCACAACATCTTCCTGTTCTACTTCTCAAAACCTCTGTTTTATTTACTTTATCCCTACAGAAAATTGGGGTGAAAAACATATTATCTGGATATTCATACATCACTTTAAATATACCAGTTTTTGGTCTAAACCTCTGATTGTTAAATTTATCAAGAAAATATTTTTCTTCTGTTTTTCTATTAAATACTCTTGATGTTTCTGCTCTAGGATATTCTGAATTTAGATCCGCCATTGCAGATGTGTATAATGAGTTAATATCTAAAGCAATCATCATTTCTACTTCCTTAATATCTTTTATTTCTTCTGTTATATTTTTAAAAGTATGAGAATTTTTATCAAGTTTATTATACTTATCAATTAACTCAATTGTTGTTTCTAATTCATTTGGTTTGCCTAAATATTTAGCTAGTATCTTTCCAACTTCTTCACTTGCATCAAACTTCTGAATGTTAGCGGCAACCCTTCCTCCTTTTACATTTTTTCTGATAAATGATCTTGTTAACTTATCGGAATGTGCATATATTTTTTTCTCTTTCTCATTCATTTTCTTCATCCATGATTTAAATGTTAATGAAGATGATGTCAAATTACATTTCATTTTCTGTCCAGTCAGATCTCTCATCACTAAATTATATAAAGACACGCAACCAGCTAAACAAAGAACATCACTTTTTAAATATGGAATCCATTCGTTTTGTCGTTCTAAATAATTGTCTTTATTTATTCCCTTAATATCGAAATTAATCTTTTGAATATGCTTTGGATGTTTATAATCTAAACCTCATTTTAATAAACTTGTTTTCACATGTTGTAAGGAAGATCTTAACGAATTTTCTATTCTTTTATTTTATTATATACCCTCCATTTCTTTTCAATAAAAGGGTTTTTAAGAATTACATTCAATAAGCTGTTACCTCTTTTTATAGGTGGTTTCGTCATATGGACATTTTCGATTATAATTTCAGAATCAAAGCCTGACCCATTATGTGCAATTAAAGTAAACGCTGTTTTATTGATTGCTGATAAGTATTTAAAATATTGTTCAACACAATCTACACCCATAAATAACCTAATGTGTTTATTTACTTACCTTTCATATTTGTCTTCAGGAATATTTTCTTCACATAAAAGTTTTTTCGCACAACTATTAAATAGATTTAAACTAATTGATGCAAGAGCATATGGAACTTGTTTTCCACTTTCATCTGTAAATGTTTCAATATCATAAATTTGAGTTTGGAGAACAATCCCTTATTCTATGTCTGTTTTACAGCTATACAGTTGTACTTTTTTACATCATCATTTAATTGTGTCCATTCTTGTTTATAATTTTCTTTAATTCCTTCACTTGTATTATTTCTTTCAATTAAACAATAATGTCCAATAGAATAATTGTTTGGGTTGTGAAGGTAATATACGAAGTTATAAATTGTATCACCTTTTTGAGGATAAGTATGTCTAGCACTTGGATTAAAATAATACTCTACAACATCGTTAAGAAATTCATTAAATCTTAAAAACTTAGCATTAGACTTTATACATGGAATAATTTTCTTATCCTTATCCCCATGTTCTTTATAAACACATTCTTTGTACTTTTCCGTATGTCTCTTTTCAGTCAACCATTCATAACATTTAATAAAGCAGCTATTCTCTGATGGAATACGAAAATGCTGTTCCATCTCCTTTCTTAGATTTTTTGACTTTTCTAAACTTATCTAATCGATATTGAATATTTCCAATAAAATACGTTTAATTCATTTCTGAATTTGTTTCTAACGATTCAATATAAGTTTCTAGTCGTTTAATACTATAGAAACTACCTTTACCTCTTATCTTATATTCTTCAAACTCATCACTGTTATTTTTTTTTATTTTTCCATTAAGAGAAACAATATGTCCTTCATTAATCAATTGTTTCATTTGAATAACAACTTCAGTAAACGTTTTATTATCAACATAATATATAGAGTTTGATAAATCGTGATTATTTAGATATTCTAACTTGTTTGTATAATGACTGATTTTATCGTGGTATTCATCTTCATCTTCATCATTGTTTGCGTTGCTACTTTTCTCTGTACATTTGTGAACCTCTTTTTTATATGTTTTCTTTAAGAAGTTATATTTTGAGAAGCCTTGTAACTTGTTTGCTTTATAATTAATGTTTCTCTCTTTGATTATGTCATTTAATTTATTAACTTTAATTATTTCTTCATTATAAAGACCGATGTATTTATCTCTCAACCTTTCAGTCTTTACATTATCTATTTTATCATCATAATATTTTATCTTCTCTAATGCGTCATTCTTCTTAGATATATATATATATATATTACTATTATGTTTATTCATCTCTTCTCGATCATATTTTATTTGTTCCTTCTTTTTCGGCCTGCTCTCTTTTGAAAGTCTGTGTTAGATTGACACTCCTTACATTGAGCCTTTCTCCCACCCTTCTTAGCTGCGTCAATTCTATAATCATTAATAGATTTAGTAGCATTACATTTAATACATTTCTTTTTTATACTGTCCATTTTTATAGAAAACATTTTAGATAGAGAAATATTTTTATACTTTTATTTTATAATAATCAGATCGATAAGTTGGGTTTCTATTTATAAAATCTTGATAGGCTTGTTTATATTTCTTTTTATTATTTTGATAGTGGTTTTGTTTCATTGGTTTTTTCACATTCCCCAAGGACTTACACCTACCCCTATAACCGCCAGGACATGTTTTATCTTTTCTATATAATGTATATGGTTTTAAATGATAACATAATTTTTAAAATTTCCTTCCATTTTATTAAAATTAAAAAATTAAAAGTTTTTTTTATGATATATATTTATTTTTTCATTTAATTTTTGTAATTGTATAAAAAATACTTAAAAGTAGGTTAAAATGACGTTTTATGAAAGAGAATTTTTTTTTTAAACCTGTTTTTTTTTTAGTAGTTAAAAAATAATGTTTTTATGATAGACATTTATTTATTTTTTTACATTTGTAAAATGGCTTAAAAGTAGGTGCAAATGATGTTTTTTTTTTAATGAAAGACAATTTATTTATTTTATTTATTTTTAGTATTTAAAAAAAAAAGGGTTTTAATTAATGCGTTTGTTATGTTTTGTAATAATATCTTACGCCGACCGACGCGGAACGAAGTGGAGCGAAGGGGCGTGCGTGATGTTCCAAAACTCGATACTATTCTCACAGCATGAAATGTCCTGTTAACCGTCAGTAGACCACTAACACTCTCCCATTTAACAAGAAAACAAGTTACACAGTATTTTAAACGTGAAAACAAGTTGGTGTGCTAAAAGAAAATGATGATAATCTAAACAACGCTCTATTGCCACATGTAGACGCTTGGCCGAGATATATCGTATAGGTCTTAATTATTTCCTTATATTCTTTTACTCATTCTTTCATCTTGCTGTTTCCTCTTAATCCACCCTGAGATCACTGAAAATGGTGGATGCGGTAAATTACAAGTAAACAAACCGCATGACACTACCCCGATTAGGTTATGATGGGTTGTGTGATTTTAAAAAATATGTTCTTACCCACATCCAGAACTCAGGTGATCTCGGGTTTTTTTTATATAGGGATTTAAATTTTGCCCGGACAGCCCTGTAATCAACCACGTGATCTTTAACATAATCAAAGTAATGTGATCTGCACGTTGGGCATCCTTTTATCGTCCGCCTCCGATGGGACTAGTTATCGATCCACCGATCTGGACGGGACTGGGGTGGGGGTGGGGGAGGAGGGAGGGGGCGGGAGGGACGTAAGATTTTACTATTTAAAAAATCGGGAAAAATTGTCAACCGTTGGCGGGGCTCGAACCCTCTACGTCTTGGTTGAGAGGCCGACACCTTACATCTGGACTACTGAGTCCCCAACCCCGATTAGGTTCTGATGTGTTGTGCGAAAACACATTATTTTTGTTTACCCACATCCACAACTAAGGTGATCTCGCCGATTTTATGTAGGATTCTTTTTAAATTTTGTTCAGACTGCCCTATAAACAGCCAAGGGATCTTTAACGTGCACAGAGTGTTGCGATCTGCACGCGGGCCTCTTTTTTTATCGTCGGGCTCCGGTGGAACTAGGTGTCAATCTATGTACCTGGACCAGGACGGTGTGATACTGATAGGTTTTACTCGAAAAGAATCTCGAGAAAACACTTCAACCTGCCCAGGTTTTAACCCACTACCTTTAACCTTGCCTCTGGACTACCGTGTCCCCATGTTGGGGTTTTAAACTATAGTATAATATGAACTCTTTTTCTTCACCAGTTACCTGCAATTTCATCTGGCTATTCCACGTCCTGGGGTAAAGATAGGTTAGGGTGGCAAAGTTGATTACGTCAGAAGTGACAGGAAGTGGTGTACCCCTCTATGGTACTTTGAAGGGCGTGGTGGGTCGTAGGGTCTCTCAATAAAGACTCGATGGTATCTTCAAATTGGAAAGCCAGAAGGACAAAACGTAAACTCCCTACATAAAGATGGCTTAGTTAACGTTGTTAGAACATTGCGCAACATTAGGTAAAATAATAGTGATAGAAATCAAGAATATTTTTTAATAATCAATTATTAAGTATTTACATAATCATTACAAACACATTTTAATGTACTTGAATAATGAATGGGCGTTTAGCGTCAAATGAGAGATATACAGTAAGGGTGAAGTCATCGAAACAATTGTAAAGGAAAGAGATATATTAGTATTAGTATAATAGTATTAGTAGTAGCAGCGGCATCGTAGTAGTAGTAGTAGTAGTAATAGTAGTAGTAGTAGTAGTAGTAGTAGTAGTAGTAGCAGTAGTAGTAATAGTAGTAGTAGTAGTAGTAGTAGAAGTAGTAATAGAAGTAGTACTAGAAGTAGTAGTAGTAATAGTGGTGGTAGTAGTAGAAGGGGTAGTAGCGGTAAGAAGTAGTTGTAGCAGTAGTAATAATAGTAGTAGTAGTAGTAGTAGTAGCAGTAGTAGTAGTAGTAGTAGTAGTAGTAGTAATAATAGTAGTAGGTAGTAGTAGTAGTAGTAGTAGTAGTAGCAGTAATAGTAATAGTAGTAGTAACAGTAATAATAATAGTAGTAGTAGTAGTAGTAATAATAGTAGTAGTAGTAGTAGTAGTACTAGTAGTAGCAGTAGGTAGTAGTAATAGTAATAGTAGTAGTAACAGTAGTAGTAATAATAATAGTAGTAGTAGTAGTAGTAATAATAGTAGTAGTAGTAACAGTAATAATAGTAGTAGTAGTAACAGTAGTAATAATAGTAGTAGTAGTAGTAGTAGTAGTAGTAGTAGTAGTAGTAGTAGTAATAGTAGTAGTAGTAGTAACAGTAATAGTAATAGTAGTAGTAGCAGTAGTAGTAGTAGTAGTAGTAAGTAATAGTAATAGTAGTAGTAATAATAGTAGTAGTAGTAATAATAGTAGTAGTGGTATTAGCTGCTGTAGTTGTTGGTGGTTGAGGTGATGGTGTTGCTGTCTCTCTTGTTTTATTAATATTGTTGATAATGATACACTTGGCTCATAAAGTCAAAGGAATAATGTTTCCAAGAAAACCTCTTCGACAGCCAACCCCTCCCCAACACCCCCCCTAAAAAAAAAACAACAACAAAACAACAGCCAAAAAACAAAAAACGAACAACCCACGTGGAACATACATCCGACTCCTAGAAGAGACTCGACGACATAAATGCCCTCATTGTTGGTCACGCCCACCATATACTTCCGGTCGAGGGCGCCAATTTCCCTCAAGTACCCACTGTTCGTCACGAGAGCAAACGGTTCCTGTGAATGGTTAATATGAGAAATTGTTTTCGTTTTTTTTTTCCAAATACATGTATCATATTATGATTAATCTCTATTGATTAATAATAAGAGTTGACCTCATTCAACGTGCCGCTTACGGTAAATTTGATCCACACCTTTATCTATACGTGGCCACAGCGTGGAACGGGCCAGGGTTGGCGGACTTGGCAGCATGAGGATAGGGAGAGAATCATAGGAAAGATATTTCCAATGTGCTGTGCCTTTGGACAGACACATAACACATAGTTTTCACACTCGACACTCGACCCACGTGCAAATGGACACACGCAATAGCTTGGGAGTAAAAACCTGCGTCAGATTAGCGTCATGTCCAGAAGGTAAAAATATTACCACCTGTTCCGATTTGCGCTATAGAAATCGAAATAAGCACCAGTACTGTGAGGCCGTGATGGCTTTGTTGGAATAATGTTTTTTTGTAATTTATCAATACGCATGTATATTACATCCTTTCACCCACCCACCCCCTCCCCCTTACCCTACTCCATCCAATATTCTTTTCCTTATTCAATCGTTCTTACATCGGTCTATCTGCGTTTATTTGTATGTATCTTAATCTGTATTCCTTCTCCTTGTGTTTGTCTAACTATCAATTCCTGTCTCCTCCACTGTCTTCCTGTCTAAGTGGGCTGTTGTCTCTGCCTCTCTGTCTCTGTCACTCTCTGTCTCTCTGTCTGTCTCTCCATTTCTTATTAACCTTGAATGGGAAAAACATAAAGCAAGCGTGTGGCAATATAAAAACCAGAACACTTCAGCATGACCTATTGAATATCCACTTACCTTTGGAAGCAGTTCATTGTCCACGACAGGAGAGAAACAGAGTACTTTTGGAGATCAAAGTTGACAACAGCTTGAAATATCTCCACGATGATTGCGTTGGCCAGTTGATATGGAGTTAACCGTTTCAGACATCTCAGAATACTCCGGTTATGTCCCAATCTTTTGTGACATCCAGCACATGAAATCGAAAGCGATATTATCATGCTTTTACTAAAGGCAAACTTTGGAATACAGATAAAGATGGATTTATAGTCCGTATCCCGCACAATGCAGGCTCACCGACTGTACATTATTTATCCCCCCCCCCCCCCGTCCCACCGCAAGCCATTTTATTCAAAGTCCATCTCAAGTCTCGGGAGCATACAGTACACAAGACTGTTGTTCGGCTTTCCGTACAAACACTCTGACAAGATATTTCTCTACCTATAGCTGGCTATTCATTCACAGCTGAGTTAAGTGAGGAAAGAAGAGTAGAAGGAAACTGAATGGAAGCTGAAGACAGTTTACAATCTTCAGAAGATAGAAGCTAACGATGATCACAAAGAAGATATAAAGCTAACGATGATACACAGAGAAGATATAAAGCTAACGATGATACACAAAGAAGATATAAGCTAACGATGATACACTAAGAAGATAGAAGCTAACTATAATACACAAAGAAGATAGAAGCTAACGATGATACACTAACAAGATAGAAGCTAACGATAATACACTAACAAGATAGAAGCTAACGATAATAACGATAATACACTAACAATATAGAAGCTAACGATAATACACTAACAAGATAGAAGCTAACGATAATACACTAACAAGATAGAAGCTAACGATGATACGCAAAGAAGATATAAGCTAACGATAATAGATAAAGCACTAACAAGATAGAAGCTAACGATAATACGATAAAACTAACGATAATACACTAACAAGATAGAAGCTAACGATGATACAACGAAAGAAGATAGAAGCTAACGATAATACAAAGAAGATAGAAACTAACGATAATACACTAAGAAGATAGAAGCTAACGATAATACACAAAGAAGATAGAAGCTAACGATAATACACTAAGAAGATAGAAGCTAACGATAATACACTAAGAAGGTAGAAGCTAACGATAATACACAAAGAAGATAGAAGCTAACGATAATACACAAAGAAGATAGAAGCTAACGATAATACACTAAGAAGATAGAAGCTAACGATAATACACTAAGAAGATAAAACTAAGAAGATAAGAAGATAGAAGCTAACGATAATACACTAAGAAGAAGAAACTAACGATAATAACTAAGAAGAGAACTATTAACGATAATAAACACAAAGAAGATAGAAACTCAACGATAATATACTAAGAAGATAGAAGCTAACGATAATACACAAAGAAGATAGAAGCAACGATAATAAACACTAAGAAGATAATCAAGATGTCAACATGAAGACTAACGATAATACGATAAGAAGATAGAAGTTAACGATAATACACTAAGAAGATAGAAGTTAACGATAATACACTAAGAAGAGAACTACGAAGAAATATCCTAGAAAAAACAGGACACCTCCAATCAAGATGTCAACAGGATCAGAACAAAATGGACTCCTCCAATCAAGATGTCAACAGGATCAGAACAAAACAGGACTCCTCCAATCAAGATGTCAACAGGATCAGAACAAAACAGGACACCCCAATCAAGATGTCAACAGGATCAGAACAAAACAGGACTCCTCCAATCAAGATGTCAACAGGATCAGAACAAACAGGACTCCTCCAATCAAGATGTCAACAGGATCAGAACAAAAAACAGGACTCCTCCAATCAAGATGTCAACATGATCAGAACAAAACAGGACTCCTCCAATCAAGATGTCAACAGGATCAGAACAAAACAGGACTCCTCCAATCAAGATGTCAACAGGATCAGAACAAAACAGGACTCTCCAATCAAGATGTCAACAGGATAGAACAAAACAGGACTATTCAAGATGTCAACAGGATCAGAACAAAACAGGACTCCTCCAATCAAGATGTCAACAGGATCAGAACAAAACAGGACTCCTCCAATCAAGATGTCAACAAAGAACAAAACAGGACTCCTCCAATCAAGATGTCAACAGGATCAGAACAAAACAGGACTCCTCCAATCAAGATGTAACAACAGGATCAATGAATGCAAAATTACAGGACAGAACTGTCAACAGGATCAGAACAAAACAGGACTTCCTCCAATCAAGATGTCAACAGGATCAGAACAAAACAGGACTCCTCCAATCAAGATGTCAACAGGATCAGAACAAAACAGGACTCCTCCAATCAAGATGTCAACATGATCAAAACAGGATCCAATCAAGATTTGCCATTTCAACAGGACAGTGACAGACAGTTTGGAATCAATCAACAGGATCAGAACAAAACAGTCAATGCAGATGTCATCAGAACAAAACAGGACTCCAAAGGAGAAGCCAAGGAGACAGTGAATCATGAAGATGTCTCCACACACACATTCGTACACACACATATTTTACCATTCGTACACACACAGCCCTTACTCATTCGATCTTACGTCACAGACAGTTTACAATCAGATCTTACGTCACAGCCAGTTGACAGACAGAACTCTTACTCATCCGTAACAGGACAGACAGTCACTCCAATCAAGATGTCAACAGGATCAGAACAAAAATGCAGGACACCAATGCGTACAATCAAGATGTCAACAGATCAGAACAAACCCGCTGCTCTTATTGCAGGACTAGATTCCGCTTTCGAAATATATTTGTATCCAATCAGTAGATGTCAACAGGAGTCAGAAACACAAACAGGACAAACAAACAAACAAACAAACAAAAACACCACTTTTAACTACTTTTAAGTTGACCACACATAATTGTCAGAGTCTCACGATATCTTATCTATCTAAAGCCAATCTTCAAAAGACCTCTTTGTTTATTTGTTCCTTGAAATTTACAAGGTCCATCATTATAATATTATGCGGTGATGTCAATGTGACATAAACGACATGACTGTGAAAGAGTGAAAGACAACAAAACAACAACAACAACAAAGGCCTTACCAAAGTCTATTACAAAAATCATTCCATTAAGATTGATGCCAACAACGAATAATTCAACCAGTGACGAATCGAGCGCATTTATAGTTATTCCACTCTTGTTGCTGTGGCGTCGGTGGCCGAGTGGTTAGGCTGCCGGACTGGGGATCGTGAGGTTACAAGTTTGAATCCTCCAATCAAAATGATACCAGTAGCAGGGAGGGAGGGAAAAAAACAGGTCCGAGGGAGAACAAAAACAGGACTCCTCCAATCAAGATGTCAACATGATCAGAAGTATAATAACGAGTAGAAACAACATCTTGAGACTTTCTTGCACCTGTGACAAACTCCAATCAAGATATCAACATGATCAGAACAAAACAGGATCTCTCCAATCAAGATGTCAACAGGATCAGAACAAAACAGGACTCCTCCAATCAAGATGTCAACAGGATCAGAACAAACAGGACTCTGCTTCAAGTGCAGTCTAGATGGAAGTCAAATCAAGATGTCAACAGGATCAGAACAAAACAGGACTCCCCAATCCAATCAAGGATGTCAACAGGATCAGAACAAACAGGACTCAATCAAACAAAGAACAGGATAGTTTACAGAAGAACTAAAACAGACTCAAAAGAATGTCAAATGGGGCAAGCAACTGCAGATAGAGATGTAAGAAAGAATTTACTAAAGAAGATGTCAAACAGAGCTGTACAGCACCGTCAATATCTCAGATGTGTGAGAAAAAGAATGTCACTGGGCCAATATCTCAGATGTGTAAGATAGAGAATGTCACTCCAATATCTCAGATGTGTAGAGAAGAATTCACTGGGGCCAATATCTCAGATGAAGAAAAGAATGTCACTGGGGCCAATATCTCAGATGTGTAAGAAAAGAATCACTGGGGCCAATATATCAGATAAGTGAGAAGATGAAAGTGGACCAGAAACCTGGAAGAGGAGGAAGAATGTCAACTTCTACCACCTTGTTTTTTGTAATCACGACGATGCTCAAACTGTATGGCCAATATGACGACGCTCAAACCGATCATAACGAATGTCAAACAGTGTGTTGGATAATATCTCAGAAACTGACGTCAATATTTCAAACCGCATTGTTGTTAGTCTCTTCACATCCAAACCTAAACTAGGCATCTATCGCCGTAGTGTTGTTAACTTGTAACCACGACGACGCTGATTTAAACCGTAGTGTTGTTAGCTTCTAATCATTACGACACTGGTTCTAGCGGCGATGTAGCAAATTTACGACACTGGTTCAAAACGTAGTTCCAATCATTACGACACTGGTTCAAAAACGTAGTGTTGTTAGCTTCTAATCATTACAAACCGTAGTGTTGTTAGCTGTAATCATTACGACACTGGTTCAAACCGTAACGTTATTCCTTGTAATTATGACGACACTGGTTCAAACAATGTTAAGGTTCAAACAATCATCACAACATGGTTCAAACCCTAGTGTTGTTAGCTTTTAATCATTACGACACTGAGTTTTTTAATCATTACGACACTGATTCAAACCGTAATGTTGTTAGCTTGTATCCACGACGCTGGTTCAAATAGTAGTGTTGTTAGCTTGTAATCATTACGACACTGGTTCTTGTACTTTTCTGTGTTGTTATGGACTGGTTCAAACCGACCATGGAAATCATTACGAAATGCCTCAAACTGGTTCAAACTCATTTGCTTTAATTGATAATCATCAGTACAAAACTTTGGTTCAAACCCATCCAAAGTGTTGTTGAGAGAGAGAATCAGAGACGACACTGGGAAGTGACCTTTTACACCTGCAAACAGAAACGGTTTTTCGCTTGTTTTCTTTTCCACTCAGACAGTTCAAACACAGAGAGAGGAGAGAGCAAGAGAGATCATCAACATTCTTGAAAAGTCGATAGTTAAGAAAAAGCTTTAGTTTGTTACAAAGAGATCAGACACATCCATTGCCCCAAGAATTTAGATGAGAGAGAGAGAGAGAGAGAGAGAGAGAGAGAGAGAGAGAGAGAGAGAGAGAGAGAGAGAGAGAGAGAGAGAGAGAGAGAGAGAGAGAGAGAGAGAGAGAGAGAGAGAGAGAGAGAGAGAGAGAGAGAGAGAGAGAGAGAGAGAGAGAGAGAGAGAGAGAGAGAGAGAGAGAGAGAGAGAGAGAGAGAGAGAGAGAGAGAGAGAGAGAGAGAGAGAGAGAGAGAGAGAGAGAGAGAGAGAGAGAGACAGAGAGAGAGAGAGAGAGAGAGAGAGAGAGAGAGAGAGAGAGAGAGAGAGAGAGAGAGAGAGAGAGAGAGAGAGAGAGAGAGAGAGAGAGAGAGAGAGAGAGAGAGAGAGAGAGAGAGACAGACAGAGAGAGAGAGATATCAGAAAACAGAGCAGAGAGATTGTTATCTAAAGAACAAAGAAAGAAAGATACAAAACATTCATTTATTCCTATGCAATAAGACTTTTGACAAACTGAGCACAGACGACAGACAATGTTCCTCATTATTATGTTCACCTACATTCAGAGAGGAAACTATATTATTATAATATGTAGATAGAATGTTGGAACGTGAATTGTATTTGTTGTGAGCACAACTGCCTACGATCCGAATGAAGATGTTCTTGAAGGGCCACCTTTGCCATTTCCCTACAGGAATACTTACTACCTATGTTGTTGTATGTTGTCTTATCGTGCACAGAATACTGCCCTATAAACAGCTACAACTCTGACTCATCCGTACACACCACCTACAGTGAGGAATTACCATCCGTAGACACACACAAGCCCTTACTTTCATCCCTTTGCACACACACACACACAATCATCGCCCTTTCATCCGTATCACACAGGGATGTGATCAGCCATTTCTGTTGTTGTTGTTGTCTTACGTGCACAGACAGTTTACACCCTTACTCATCCTATATCGAGCGACCGATCATCGCTAGTGTCCAGGATGAGATCTTGTGTGCCCTATTTCGTGCAATCGATCATCGCCCTGTCAAGGTGTGTGATCTTGTGTGCCCTATTCGTGGCCGACCATCGCCATGTCAAGGGTGTGATCTTGTGTGCCCTATTTGAGAGACTGATCATCGCCTCGTCCAGGGATGTGATCTGTAGCCCTACTTCGTGTGACCGATCATCGCCCTGTCAAAGGGTGATCTTGAGTGCCCTATTTCGTGCAATCGATCATCGCCAGTGTCCAGGGATGATCTTGTGTGCCCTATTTCGAGACCGATCATCGCCCTGTCAAGGAAGATCTTGTGTGCCCTATTTCGGCAGGCACAGATCATCAGACAGACAGCGTTTATTTACTCATTCGTACATCTTGTGTCACACACAGCCCTTACTCAAGGGACGTGATCTTCAGTACACAATCACATAAGCCCTTATAATAATAATAATCGTGCGACCGATCATACACATACAGGGATAATAATAATTGTGTCATTAATAACACACACATAGGGACCTGTTGTGACTCATTCGTAACTTCTCATCACCTTACTCATTCGTACACACACAGCAAGAACGTTCCTTGAGCCCTATTGTTGTTGTTATCTATTACGTTCACAGACAGTGTTACACTCTTACTCATCCGTACACAACACAGAAAGGGACGGTGATAACGTTGCAAACCCGCGGGGACCGATCATCGCCAGTGTTATGATCTTGTTGTTATCTTAAACGATGATCGGGGTTTGTGGTCAGACGTTTACCGATCATCAGCTTTACTCATCCGTACACACATCACACACACAGCCATTTTTCGTTGTTGTTATCTTACGTCACAGTGTGTGATCTGTGGCCAGTTTTGTGCGACCGAACATCTTACTCATTCGTTTACACACACAGCCATTTTTGGAACTGTTGTTGTTGTTTTACCGAACATCGCCACAGACAGTTTACACTCTTGTCTCATCATTGTACACACATCGCCCTTCAAGGGGTGTGATCTGTTTACATCCATTTCTGTTGTTGATGTACAGGTCGAACACAGACAGTTATTTTACTCTTACCCTGATCATCCGTATCACACACATTGCATCACCAGGAATTGTCAGCCATTTTGCAATGACATGTGAAGGTTGTTCATTGTCTTTCTTTGCTGAGTTGTGCACAACACAGTTTAACCCATCTTTTTTGCTAGGACTCATCCACCAAGGGATCCAAGCCATTTTTGTTGTTGTTGTTGTCTTACGTGCACAGACAGTTTACACTCAAACTCATCTACGAGGCCGACACACAGTCCATTTTTAAGTGGCATCAATGTTAGGATATTGAAGTATTCATGCATTAATATCTTTATTACGGAATGCGTTCGCAGATATATATCTTTGTAGCTGGCAATGTGATGTCTGATCACTAATATCGTTAGAAACAGAGTGTTCGAAAACCAAACAGACGTGAGCTATTTTTAACTTTCACAACCCGCTGCTCTTATTGTCGATTTTCACCTCAGCGAAGGGCGTCAACTAGATTCGAGTTTTGGGGTTTTGTATCGCTTTCGAAATATATTTGTATCCATAGTTGTAGTTGTAGAACCCCTACTCGGCTTTAATACAGTAATAATAGTGAGAGGGTTGGTCGGTCTGGTTACTGTAATTGAAATATGGTTTAGTATTTTAGTCTCGTTGTTGGCTAAATATAGATGTTTTGAAAACGTCCACTGCTGGTTTACGTCGATGTCTTCGTCTAAGTTGTTCCAGTCCAATGAAACTTTCAGTGCAGAGTGAGTGTTGCAAACAAACAAACAAACAAACAAACAAACAAACAAAAAACACCAGAGATTTTACTTTGTTCTATTTGGCGTGGGGCACTTTTAACTACTTTTAAGTTGGCCCTAGGCTGTCATTTTGATGAAATTCGTCTCACACATAATTGTCACTTTTCTTTGGTCTCACGATATCTTATCTATCTAAAGCCAATCTTCAAAAGACCTCTTTTGTTTATTTGTTCCTTTGAAATTTACAAGGTCCATCATTATAATATTATGCGGTGATGTCAATGTGACATAAACGACATGACTGTGAAAGAGTGAAATGACAACAACAACAACAACACAACAACAAAGGCCTTACCAAAGTCTATTACAAAATCATTCCATTAAGATTGATGTGAACAACGAATAATTCGAACCAGTGACGAATCGAGCGCATTTATAAAGTTATTCCACTCTCTTGTTGCTGTGGCGTCGGTGGCCGAGTGGTTAGGCTGCCGGACTGGGGATCGTGAGGTTACAAGTTTGAATCCTAGCAAAGCCAGGTCCGACGTTGTGTTCCTTGGGAAAAACACTTAAAACGCATACCCCCTCCACCTCTTCCCCTACTATACTCCAGGTGCAAATGGATACCAGTAGCAGGTTGTGAGTAAAAAAAAATAAGCTCCGATGGCCTGTGTCAGACTAGCGTCCTGGTCAGGGAGGTGATTATTGTCCCATGTTCCGCTTCATGCTATAGAAACAGGGATACGCTCCGGCTCTATGGGCCTGAAGGCCGTTGTAGCCGTCAGAATAAGAACTTTCCACTCTTTAAGATTATAATTTGTGAATATCGATAACTCTTGTAGATCTACGTCTACCTGTAAATCTAACATCTTGCATTCACTTCTCTTGCACAGTGTGACAAACTGCCGGTTAACCCCACTAGATCTCATTTCTACTATTGCAAAGTAACCTCTCGACCAGACGTCCCAGCTTTTATAATAATAGCAGTGTTTCTTTACATCACCTCAACAGTGACTTGCCCAGCTCAGAATCCATCACGTCATGATCGGTTGCTGAAATGTCTGGTAGAATAACAGTTCAGTGGAAACTAGCCAGAATCAGCTTTGGCTTCTCCAAAAAATATTGGCCATAGCTGTCAGAATTCCCTATAGTGAAATAAGACGGAGAACGATCGGCTATAGCTCTCAGAATAAGCTTTTCCATGGCTCGCTATAGCTACCAGAATAAGCTTTCCCCATAGTGGGAAAATTTTTCTGACTGGCTTTAAAATACATTTTAGCTGAAATCGATTGGCTCCCCCACACATGACTATAGATGCAGTGTGGAAACTGACTGGCTAGTAGCTGATTAAATAAGCTCTGACTGGCCATAGCTGTCAGAATAAGCTCTGACTGGCTATAGCTGTCGAAATCTCTTTATTAGCTACTATAGCTGTCAGAACTCTGCCCGGAAACTGTCAGAATACGCTCCTGACTCGCTAAGATACGCTCTGGCTTTGTCAGAATAAGCTCTGACTCGCTGCTGTCAGAATAACAGTCGCTGTAGCTGTCAGAAAACTCTGACTCGCTTAAAGTCTGGCTCGCTATTCATTTTGGCTCGCTATAGCTGTCAGAATAAGCTCTGGCTCACTATAGCTGTCAGAATAAGCTCTGTCTGAAACTGTCAGGGCATAAGCTCTGGCTCACTAAAGCTGTCAGAATAAGCTCCTCGGCTATATCTTAAGCTCTGGCTCGTAAATGAGGAGATATTTTTCTGGCTCACTATAACTGTCAGAATAAGCTTTGGCTCGTATAGCTGTCCGAATAAGCTCTGGCTGCTTATAGTCCGAATACGCTCTGGCTCACTAAAAGCTCTGTCTGTTTTCTATGGTTACTCGCTATAGCTGCAGAATATTATGAAAGTCTCATAACAACAAAGACTCTGGCTTTC
>JAXRKP010001944.1:42500-50000 GCA_037039925.1 Doris montereyensis | reverse complement strand
GTCTTGTTTCTAAAAGCATTTTTTTTCAAGAGTTTCGTGACATTTGGGAGTTGTCCAAAGCTTTGGCCTTCATTCGGTAGTAGTCTAAAACTTTGGCCTTCATTCGGTAGTTGTCTAAAACTTTGGCCTTCATTCGGTAGTTGTCCAAAGCTTTAGCCTTCATTCGGTAGTTGTCCAAAACTTTGGCCTTCATTCGGTAGTTGTCCAAAACGTTGGCCTTCATTCGGTAGTTGTCCAAAGCTTTGGCCTTCATTTGGTAGTTATCCAAAACTTTGGCCTTCATTTGGTAGTTGTCAAAAACTTTGGCCTTCATTCAATAGTTGTCTAAAGCTTTGGTCTTCATTCAGTAGTTGTCCAAAGCTTTGGTCTTCATTCGGTAGTTGTCTAAAGCTTTGGCCTTCATTCAGTAGCTTTGGCCTTCATTCGGTAGTTGTCCAAAGCTTTGGCCTTCATTCGGTAGTTGTCTAAAGCTTTGGTCTTCATTTGGTAGTTGTCTAAAGCTTTGGCCTTCATTCGGTAGTTGTCCAAAGCTTTGGCCTTCATTCAGTAGTTGTGTAAAGATTTGGCCTTCATTCGGTAGTTGTCCAAAGCTTTGGCCTTCATTCGGTAGTTGTCTAAAGCTTTGGTCTTCATTTGGTAGTTGTCTAAAGCTTTGGCCTTCATTCGGTAGTTGTCTAAAGCTTTGGCCTTCATTGGGTAGTTGTCTAAAGCTTTGGCCTTCATTCGGTAGTTGTCCAAAGCTTTGGCCTTCATTTGGTACTGGTCTAAAGCTTTGGCCTTCATTCGGTAGTTGTCCAAAACTTTGGCCTTCATTCAGTAGTTGTCTAAAGCTTTGGCCTTCATTCAGAAGGCATTCTTGACCACAAAAGTATTTACGAGGTATCTCTATCGCCAAAAGAAATTGATCTCCAATGTCTTCTTAAGAGAGGAGGAATCGGTAGTCCTGAGGCAAGATGTCGGCCTCTCAAACCAAGAGGTAGTGGGTTCGAAGTGGGTTAAAAATTTGTCTTGTGTTTTTTCGAGCAAAATGTACTCCCCCCTGGTCCAGGTAGGTGGATCGACACCTAGTCCCATCGGAGACGAACGATAAAAAGGAGGTCCCGTGTACAGATCACAACAGTCTGTGCACGTTAATGATCCATTGGCTGTTTACAGGGCAGTCCGGGCAAAATTGTTTTAAAATCATACCGAAAACCCCGCGATCACCTTAGTTGTGGATGTGGGTAAATCAAATTAAATGAAAATTAAATAAAAAACCTTAAGATAGGCAGGGGCAGACAGACAGACATACAGACAGATACAGAAAGAGATTTTAAATGAATGTCAATTCTCTTATAATGGAAACGTTATACTATTGACAAAGTAACCTCCAATAAGTCATTATATTGATAATATCTAGTAGTAACTATTTACGGATGTTGTAAGACATCAATAGAGAAGTAGCCTCATTTAGCGCCCTTGTGTAAAGAAAATAAAGTTGACATATTATAAAAAAGATCAAAAAGAAAAAGATAAGAAAAAAGAAGAAGGAAATAATAAGTGACGTCTGTCAAGTCTTTTGACGATACCTCTTTGACATAATATTATTAAGATCGATTATAATACATGTAATATAATATAAACGATTACTTCCCTCTATCAATGTTCTTGCATCTTGGTACGTTTCTCATAAACGAAAAATGAGTGTACAGCGTACATCGATGACTCATATTGCTCACAAAAAGAAACATTGTATATTACATTATTATCATATCTCAAGAACTAAAGGTACAAAAAGGACAACATCTCGCAACTGAAATCTTCATATCTTCCAAGAGTAAAAAAAAACGGTTGAAAAGAACTCACTTGCAATATACTCACGATCAAAAAGAAAGTACATATGTTTTGAATTAAGGTTACTCCAAAATGTGAGAAGATATCGACATTATTTTTTTCACAGGTTGTTGTGAGTGATATTCTCCATAACATCGCACCAAGTAAATTGATCTGAGGGCATTCGACCCTTCATCACGATTTGCACATAGACAATTGACCTAGTTATATTTAAAGATCACATGACAATTACGTTCCGAAACTCTTGCCCACGTTGTCTTTCAAATTTCTTGCAAGCTATCTGTTGTCCAGTCTTGCTATTTGTTGTCCAGTCTTGCTATCTGTTGTCCAGTCTTGCTATCTGTTGTCCAGTCTTGCTATCTGTTGTCCAATCTTGCTATCTGTTGTCCAATCTTGCTATCTGTTGTCCAATCTTGCTATCTGTTGTCCAGTCTTGCTATCTGTTGTCCAATCTTGCTATCTGTTGTCCAATCTTGCTATCTGTTGTCCAGTATTGCTATCTGTTGTCCAATCTTGCTATTTGTTGTCCAATCTTGCTATCTGTTGTCCAATCTTGCTATCTGTTGTCCAGTCTTGCTATCTGTTGTCCAATCTTGCTATCTGTTGTCCAATCTTGCTATCTGTTGTCCAATCTTGCTATTTGTTGTCCAATCTTGCTATCTGTTGTCCAGTCTTGCTATATG
This sequence comes from Doris montereyensis, assembly GCA_037039925.1. NCBI lineage: Eukaryota > Metazoa > Mollusca > Gastropoda > Nudibranchia > Dorididae > Doris > Doris montereyensis. Next base: position 47,484 of record JAXRKP010001944.1, on the reverse strand, counting down.
TTGTCCAATCTTGCTATCTGTTGTCCAATCTTGCTATATGTTGTCCAATCTTGCTATCTGTTGTCCATTCTTGCTATCTGTTGTCCAATCTTGCTATCTGTTGTCCATTCTTGCTATCTGTTGTCCAATCTTGCTATCTGTTGTCCAATCTTGCTATCTGTTGTCCAATCTTGCTATCTGTTGTCCAATCTTGCTATCTGTTGTCCAATCTTGCTATCTGTTGTCCAATCTTGCTATCTGTTGTCCAATCTTGCTATCTGTTGTCCAATCTTGCTATCTGTTGTCCATTCTTGCTATCTGTTGTCCAATCTTGCTATCTGTTGTCCAATCTTGCTATCTGTTGTCCAATCTTGCTATCTGTTTTCCAGTCTTGCTATCTGTTGTCCATTCTTCATTTTTCGCACACCGTCTTAAATTATATTATCTTTGACGCAAAGATTTTGTAATATATTTGACTATTGTTGTTATATTATTTCTGTGGCGGCGAATTCCTTTGATCTATGGCGGCTTTTAAAAAATTTTTAGGCCTGAAATTTGTTCAGTTTGACAGTAGCAGCTTAACAATGTGGTTACTAGAGCAGTGACGTCACGTCATTTCACTCAGCTTAGGGCAATGGTATTTTTGTGTGATGACTTGACTTGAATGACGTTCCTGTGTTACGTTTTTATTGTTTTTGTGTGATCACTTGACTTGAATGACGTTCCTATTACGTTTGTATCGTGATGAAAGCCGCATCAGTCAAATTCGACATTGGCATCAATACATTCGAGTCAAACCTATGCCAATGGTCTAGGTAGGTGGATCGACACCTAGTCCCATCGGAGACGGACGATAAAAAAGGAGGTCCCGTTTTTGTTTCCTGCAGATTGCAACACTCTGTGTCCGTTAAAGATCCTTTGGCTGTTTAGAGGGCAGTTCAGGTAACACATCATAAAAAAAATCTTACCAAAATCCCCGAGATCACCTTCGTTGTGGATGTGGAAAAATCAAATCAAAATCAAAGCTAAGACAAGCCTGGATCATCATCATCATCATCATCATCATCATCATCATTGTCAACATCGATTAATTTTATCCAATGGTTATACCCAGTGTTTTGAGTGAGTTTAAGCAGTGCAATTTATGGCTCAGTTTGGATAAATAAAAGAGTTTCATGCTGTCAGAGGGTTACATTTGATGTTACAACTAATAAAGGTTATGTTTCCATGCAGCAGTTTCCATCTGAATCTTTCTTGATTTTGATAATGTTTCATAGAAAGGGTTGTCTAAGGGTGTCCTCCTCATCATAAACTACATGTATCATTGTTCATAGCTCGAGACAACAATCGTTCTGACAATCCATAGCATGTTGTGTTCTCTTGGCCAGGTTGGATAAACATTTATTATGGAAAAGACATCCCCCTCTCTGCCTCTCTTGAAAAATAATTGAATTAATCCCTTTGTGATCTTTTGAAGAGTTATAAACGTGCTTTTCATAGTCTTAGACTTCATTATTGACAAAGACGTAAATGACTGAAAGGCAAGCCGATAGCCTTTATAAGACGTCGCCACTATCTCAAACGAAAGAAGACACAAGGTGACGAATTACACATGTACCATGTCAACATTCAGTGAAAATGAGTATGAATCACGTGCACGCGAGTAATTTGAAGCCTCGTTGCATTGAAATTATGATGTACAATTTCATTACATACCTCTACATACCTTTACATACCTTTACATACCTTTACATACCTCTACATACCTTTACATACCTTTACATACCTTACCTTTACATACCTTTACATACCTCTACATACCTTTACATACCTTTACATACCTTTTACATACCTTTACATACCTTTACATACCTTTACATACCTTTACATACCTTTACATACCTTTACATACCTCTACATACCTTTTACATACCTTTACATACCTTTACATACCTTTACATACCTTTACATACCTCTACATACCTTTACATTCCTTTACATATCTTTACATACCTTTACATACCTTTACATACCTTTACATACCTTTACATACCTTTTACATACCTTTACATACCTTTACATACCTTTACATACCTTTACATACCTTTACATACCTTTACATACCTTTACATACCTTTACATACATTTACATACCTTTACATACCTTTACATACCTTTACATACTCTTACATACCTTTACATAACTTTTTTTCTGTGGGGGGGGGGGGTATGCGTTCAAAAACAGTACTAGTCAATTCATAACAAAACGAGTTATATACTCAAATCCTAAAAAATCAAGAATTGTAATACCCGAATTCACATCAACAGGTAACAGCAATGATAACCCTTTTTAAGTTATCAAGAGGTACGGTAACCACTTATAAATCGCATGTATGCATAATTCTCAACGGGAAAACATGGCAAAATAGAAATAGTTTCTAATCTCTCTAAATTCAGGAAATTTACATAAAAAGCAATTTGTCACAGCCGTCTTTGATAACATTGCTTGTGTTTTCTTTTCAATACCGTAAGACCTCAAAAATACAGGTCGACGAAGAGTTGTTATCTTTTTTTTTTATAGATTAAAGAAGCGAATCGATAATCATTTGTTCAATTTCAGAGACAAAACTCTAGTATAACGTTAAAACTATGACCGATTTACATTCGTAATTTGAAAATCCCATTATGCGCCTAGAGCTGTCGTAAGATGGGAGTGGGCGCTATAGAAATGAATTACATTATTATTATTATTATTATTATTATTATTATTATTATTATTATTATTATTATTATCTGTTTTAGTTACATAGCTCTTTAAAGTTGAGCAAGAGTTTCGGAACGTACTATAGAAGCTTAAATTTTTTAACATAGAGTAAATATTTGATATATTCTGCTTTTCTGTTGTCATTCATTTTGTTTACATGCCCAAACCATCTCAATTGATTTATTTCTACTTTAGTTTGATCTCTCATTGTTGTGTTTCTGATTTTGTCTCTCTTAATTTTCCCTACTACTCTTCTTAGATATTTCATTTCAGCTGCTTGTACTCTACTGTATTCCCTACTGTCTAAGATTCAGGTTTCGCTACCATAGAGAAGAGTAGGACAATAAACTATTATATATACTGCCATTTTGGTTTTTGTTGACAATTCTCGTTTCCCTATAAATGCCTTTCCTAGATGGTTATATATTATCATTGCCTTTTGTATTTTGTGACTGATTTCTTCTCTTAGTTTTCCCTCTGAGTTAATCCTACTTCTAGATAATTGTAGCTGTGATCTTGTTCTATGTTCTCCTGCCCAATTTAAGATTTTGTGTTTTAGCTTCCCTAGTTACTAGCATTGTTTTGGTTTTCTTTGCTTTACTCTCATTCATCTTTTATTTAGTTCATTGTTCATCATGTTGATGTTCAAATGAAGGCCACTTTCTGATTTTCCAAACAGAACTAAATCATCGGCAAAAGAAAGCATTGATACATTACTGGTTTGAGCTTCCACAGACCTACATTCATTTTCTTCATTTTTGAGGATGCCTTTGCGACTGAATCCATAAATGTGATAAACAAAGAGGACTTAGGATACAACCTTGTCTTAATCGTATACATCAAATTCTGCAGATATGTTTCCAGGTACTCTCACTGCACATGTTGGTTTATTGTAAAAACTTTGAATGGCTTCTATCAAATTTTGCTCTACAATAAAAACACAGGTGCAAGTCACTGTTTCCCTCAAGGAATTTTTCCATTATTTGTCTAATTGTAAATATGTGGTCTTGTACACTTCTTCCTGGTCTAAATCCATTCTGGTGCTCTTCAATCTGATCGTCTACTCTTTTCCTTAATCTCATTTCCAGTGTCCTGGCATATACTCATATGGTACCGGTACGCTAAGTAGTGATATCCCTCTACTGTTTGAGCATTCCATAGTTGATCCTTTTTTATGTATTGGTACTACCATTCCCTTCTTCCAATCGTCTGGCACATGTTTGGACTTCCATGCTTGTTGACATATTGCATGTAGTAGTTTTTCTGCCTCTTTCCCTTGGTGTTTAATCATTTCTGGATAAATTTGATCTGCTCCTGGGGCCTTTCCTAATTTCCCTTTTCTTATAGCTGTTTGGATTTCTTCCATTGATATATCTAAATCTTCAGCTGTCTCCTCTGGATTACTTGCTACTTTTACTCATTGATCTTTACTCCTTGTTTCATATGTTCTGGAGGGATTATGTAATTGTTGAAAATATTTTATCCATGTTTCCATGATTTCGCTGTCTTCTTTCATTTTTCTCTTTTGGCATTCTTAATTTGTCGTATTGTGCATGCTTTAGTCTTTCTCATGCTCTTCATTGCCCCCAGAATAGCTTTTGATTTCATTGATAGCTTTCTTGAAGTCTTTGTCCAAACTCTTCCCATTGTTCCGGTTTTGCTTTCCTCACTTCCTCTTTGGCGATAGTTCTTTTATTCACGTAATCTATCCTGTCCTATGGTCTCTGTGTTTGCAAGTATTTCTTCCAGGCATCCTTCTTGTCTTTGATTTTAGTCTTGACATTCTCATTCCACCATGCTATTATTTTCCTATCTCCTTTAATTTGTTTCCTACCACAGACCTCTTCAGTACAACTGAGGAGTGTTTCTTTATGCATTTGCCACTTTTCTTTTATTGAGCTATCTTTCAGATCTATCTGCCTTTCACTGATAAATATTTTTATCCTAGATTGGTAGATTTGTTTTACTATTGGTTTATTTAGTTCCTCTATTTTGAGTCTAGCAGCTTTCTTCCCTTTCCTTTTTTGTTTATTTTCTTCAGTCAGTAATCTCATTTTAGCAATCACTAGGTGATGATCACTAAATATTTCTGCCCCTGTGCTTACTCCTGCATCCAATTTACTGTAAAAAAAGGGAGCGGCTAACTTTATGTAGTCTATCATTGACTTTTCACACTTGTCTTCATTTACTCTTGTATATTTGTGGATATCTTTATGAGAAATATAGGTGTTGGCTATTTTC